>NAGG01000215.1:0-82935 GCA_003031705.1 Calonectria naviculata | reverse complement strand
GACTGGCAAGGTTAATCCTGATTTTATAATTAACAATAGCTCAACCTAGCCGTAAAAGAATTCAGACGTGCTTAGATGTACTGGGTTGCCGTCATTGGCTGTCCTAGATATGTCTTCCGCTATGCTGGAAGCCGGATATGCTCTAAATAGAACACGAGAAAGGTGAATATGACGCTTTACCGTTGTGCCAAAGACATTTTACATTACATCTCTTATTCAGATTGACAATATAGAATCAATACTGTTCTTATACCGCCCAGCCCTTTCCGCCCAGAGCCGAGCGAATGATATCATATTAGCATTTTGTACTTGAAAGAATTATAAGATAATCTCCCTTTGATAAGATGTCAACTATGATCTAAGTAGTCGAGGTTTACAGCCACTAATTAACGACGGTATGCCAAATGATTCGTGACTAACTCGTCTATATACCAGAGTCCTCTTGCACAATGGCGTTTGAATCTTGGAATGTGTTCCAGGCCGTGCAAATATTATCCACGTAGGTAGAGTTAGATATACCCGCAATCTCGCTCTCACGCTCAATAAACTGAACCGCAAATCCTTCCGAGGTATGCCACCCGATATGGCAGTGCATCAACCAAACGCCGGGGTTATCAGTTTGCCACGCCAAGACGAGAAATCCGCTAGCAGAGAGCATCGCTGTGTCGCGTCTTGCAGGGTTGGTAGTGTTCAGTGACACTGAAGATGAGTATGTGCCGGTTCCCTGACCAATAACGTAAAAGTCGTGTCCATGAAGATGAATAGGGTGGGGAATTGCCAGTGTCGTTTCGATCACAAAGTAGACCCACTGGTCTGCCGTGCTCAGCTCAATCACGGCGTTGGATGTTGAGAAGTTGGACGTCCCATTTATCACCGACTTAAGGGTTGGGCTGCCCCAGTCGACAAGCATAGTGGTGCTGTTTAGGTACCATTTGAAAAGGCCTGCCGAGTTTTGACCTACAGTAGCCTCTTCAAGCTCACTCCAGTCAGCACCTGAGACATCTTTGGATACATAGGGAGAAAGGTTGAATGTCTCGTCATCACAGCCATCAGTGTATGAGTAACCGGTGGTGTCAGGCGTGGATGGACTGTCTCCGTAATACACAATGCCCTTGATGTTGGTAGGGTTGGCGTTGTCAGAGCAAGCTGACTGAGGAATAGCCCGGATCCAGAAATTGTCCGCAATGTCGGACTGATCAGCAGTGACAATGATATCATATCTTTGACCTACAATGAAGACTTAGCCACCGCCTTGTTGCGACTACGGAGGGAAGGAAGCTTACCCATTCCAAGGTTAATAATGGTAGTCTCATAGGGAGTAATAGGAACCAAATCAGAGGCAATAACCTTCATTGTGTGGTTATCGATGGAAAACTTCCAGTGCGTGTCGATGGCAGGGTTTATGATTCTCATGCGGTACGACTTGCTGGAAGTGAATGACACATTAAAGCGTGTACCAGTCGTGATGTTGTTGCTGGTCCATGTATTG
This sequence comes from Calonectria naviculata, assembly GCA_003031705.1. NCBI lineage: Eukaryota > Fungi > Ascomycota > Sordariomycetes > Hypocreales > Nectriaceae > Calonectria > Calonectria naviculata. The sequence continues at coordinate 81,446 of NAGG01000215.1, read as the reverse complement.
GTGCCGTTGATGAGCCCATTATCAAGAGTTGGTGGGCCGACTGTTTCAGCAGTCGTATAAAGCTCGTCAACAGTTTGATGACTCCAGTCGCTCAAGAAGACGACGCCAAGGTCTTCATCATAATCTGCTGTGGCAGGGCCGTTGATAACAATACCACCAAATACACCTTCCCAAGCTTGCAGTGCAAAATGAGAGTGATACCAGGTTGTGCCGTATTGGACAGCCTTCCACTTATAGGTGACAGAATCTCCAACAGCAAGGGCACATTGAGTGATGGATGGTACTCCATCGTTCTCGTTGGTGAAGTTCTGTCTGATACCGTGCCAGTGGATACTAGACCCGTTCAGAGATGTGGTCAGAGAATTTGTGAGATGGATCACAACAGTATCGCCCCAGTCTGCGAAAATGGTTGGGCCAGGGATGGACCCATTGACGGCGATTGCTGGACGGGACACTCCATCAGGAGCAACTGTGACATCGGTAACCTCGAACCAGTACTCTCGGGTCACTCCCGTATCAACAACCTCAGTTGTATAGTCGGTGTCGATGGAGTAGTCACACCACTGGGAACGGGTCGTTGCAGTGTTTCCACTGCAACTGGCACGCGGTTCAAGGGCAGGGCCCAGTGAGTCCACGGCAGCAGCTGAAACCAGCTTGACTGCCAAAGCAGCAAAGGCAAGAATGGAGCGCATCATTGTGACGGCTTGGGGTAGAACGAATGGCTTGAATTGAAGCTGATAAAGGGAAAAGACTGTCGAATCAACGAAAGAATTATAGTGTATGAGTTATATCGATGAAGCGAAGGCATCGTAGGGACCGGAGAACCTTTTGTATACAACCACGATCCACCTAAATTCTTAGCTTACAGGTAGACCTGAAAGAGTCTCGTATCGTGGTGTGCCCATACACTGATGGGCTGTCTCTCACTCTCAAGTCCAAATCATCCAGGATCATGCACCAAGTTCAGGTAAGATCTGCAGAGCGGCTTACAGTCGAATTCTCATTGTTTAGCGCTCTTCCTGCATCAGCCACGCAATCTGAGACATCTTCAATAGGGAATTTCTAGCGAATATACGATTGCAGAGACGATACTCCAAGTTCGCGATGTGCATCTGTCATGTTGACCCACACGCACAGGCCGCAAAGGCTGGCCCTGGCTTACGCATGCCCATGTCCTCGTCGAATGCAACCCTATCCTGCCAGTTGCAGCAGCCCTTTTGACCCTTGATTTCTTTTTTTAAAACTAGCTATCTGGGAACCTCGGGCATAAGGCGGCGATTTTTTTGTTGACCGTCGATGCATCAGATGTGACAAGACTGCAGCGCGCATCCGATAGTTCAGCTGCGATCCGTTTCGTCATTTGGTGACGCGGCTGGTTGTAATTTCGGAAATAGTCCTTGTTAATTCCTCGGGCGCTTAGGAGTTGGGATCTTCTCGAGGGTGGATCAACTGACATGACTGTGACACTGACTAGTATTTTTCTTTTGACGGTTTTACTCTTATACCTGATTGTCCTCTTACATCTCCCATGATTCTATCATACTATCAACTACTGTCTCTACTATTGCTCCAATTCTTAAAATGCGTGCTACCTACTTTCTACCAGCTTTGGCTACTGCAGCTATGGTCGTGGCTTCTCCGACTAGTCAGAAGCGGTCGGGCCACACTGGCAAGTTCCAAATTTTTGCCTATGGCGATAGTATTGGAGGATTGCCGCTCTTCACCTCTGGAGGTAAGTCTTTACATTGAATGAAAAGCTATACTTTGAGAGAAACTCACATATACCTTCACTGATATAGGGGCTGCGTATCTTGGTAACCCTAGTGTCATGGGTAGTGACCAAGCTGCTCCGGTAATCTGTATGTTGTCCTGATGTTTTCTCTATTGATTACGTTCTAACCGGCCGTCTAGTCACCTATTCCGGGACAGGTCACCTCCACGGCGCACCCAATAAAACCTCGGTCGGAGATTTCACTCCTTCTCCTTCGTGGTCCAATCTCACCTTCTATATCCCGTCTACCTCTTCGTCCTCGCATGTTGTCGGCTTTCAGAACTCTTCTTCTGAAACTTCCGGTCGCTCTGTTAATTCTTTTAGTTTCTACGGCAGTTGGATGGGTATCACCGGCGATAATGGAGACTGGGAGACTCTCTGGTATGCCGTCCCGTCGGATATGGATGGCGTGTACTCGTTGAAATGGAACTCCACTGGCGATGGCACCGATGGGCAGACAATGCTCACTCTGAAGACCACTCCTCCGTCTGATGTTTGAAATTGGGATTTACTAGTATAGGGTTTTCGATTGGTGAGCAAAGGTACATAGGGTGTGATGGATTTATAAATTTGAAACATATTGAGGCTAGAAATGACTTTGAATCACCTGTTCCTGCATTTTGTGGCGTGTTTGCTAGAATCTCACTGCGTTTGGCCCCTCAAATCTAACATGCGACTTGTTTGCACGTTGCGTGGCAGAATTCTCCAAAATTATTGGAGAATCCAAACTTGTTCAGTACTCATTGGTGTATAAATTAATTCCATGTCATAATAAGAGTAGCATTGCATCGCATGGCGGTCAAGATGTTGGCCCAACGCACCCAGCAGAGAGGTCGCAGTTGCATTCGCGTGGTTGCACTGATGTAACCTCTGTCCTCAAGATAAGATCTGACAAGAAGGATTGTTTCAGGGATATTGTCATTGTTTGGGTGCCGAAAATCTAATCCCTGTTCCATGATTTGCCGAAGATGCCGGCCCATGGGACTAGGGGAAACAGGAAAATGCCGATGACGGGATAGGCGAGCGTAGTTTGGTGGGCTCTAGGTGCTTCAAGAGCGTATAGGATCAGTTTTAACCGCCCATGATGATGTTAATAAAGGGGAAAACAATACTATTCGAGCCCACAGTTCATGCTCCTAGTATAAACTCATTTTTTTCAAATGCAAGTTAGATTTAATGATATCATAAATACACATGATGCTTTGCTTTTTCTGTTGCCTGCTGTGGAGAAGTCACCCCACCAAATCTTGGGGCCGCCATTCCGGCGATGGGTGTAGTCGTCGTCATCGGCAGTCTCTCCGCGGAACACGATCCGCCAAAACCCACAACGGAAACGTCCATCGCCAACTTTGACGCTCTCTCCCTTTTAATCATGCAACGCAAAGGGCAGTTTTCTCATTCGCAGTCACCCCGAGCCTGATCAGATTAACCGCCCGTGGCACAGTCAGCCGCATGCATCTCGGTTTCGGTTGATTTCACCACGAATCGCCCCCCCGCCATCATCACCTTCAGCAGCCACGATGGCTTGTGGGACCTGCAGTAGTTTACCGTATAATCCATGTCATTGCCCTCACGGGATGGCCTTTCACCTGAATTCCGCTTCCTCAAGCGCAAAAGTGCTGCGAGACGCGTAATGCTCCCGCTCACTAGCGCGCAGCCTGCATTTCAACGCTATTCCGCCCGCAAAAATGGAGTGCTGAGGTTCTTCGCTTCGTGAAACCAAGGATTTCAACAGCCCGAATTGACGTAAAACATTCATGCCTGTCATCCGGATACCATGAGCCGTTGGGCTAAAACAAGGCCCCCGGAGTTGCGCGTCATTTTGGCATGGCCCCCTGATTGTTGCAGATGGTCACATCGTCCAATCATGATCTAACCATGTGCATATGATATCTGATGCACATGCCATGCCGATAGCGCACTGACTTTGGCTGTTGGGGAAGAGGGGAATAAGGGTGTTGGTGTCTTGGTTAATCTTTTCCACCGAATCTTGTCATTTATTCTGCAAGGTTTTATGCTTATTGGGGTAGGGATTCGTTGACATGATATCAGTGTTCCCACTGACTGCATTGGGTAACAAGAGCAAAATATGTTTCCCATAATAGACCGGGAGTGTAGCAAATTTACTACGGCAGTGCATATCTAGGACGCTAATTATATTCTTAAATGAAGTATGTTCTATGAAAGCGCTATGCTGGTGTCAAGAAGGTGCACGACTGACAAAGACAATCCATGAGACTTGTCCTCATGGGTTAAAAGTCGCGATTTTGTCGCGCCTTGGTTGCCCATCCTGTTGGCCCACCGCTACTGCGGTCCGTTTTCCGTCCGAACCCTCGATCCACTTGTGAGGCCCTGTGGGGATGCTGTTGTGTGGGGAAGCCCATTCTAGGGCTTTCAGCAAGCCACCGTCAATATCCGGGGTCTTGTTTCCCTTCAGTTCAAACTTTCCTTTATATTGAACAGGAATAGACTCCTCGTCCATGAGAGATTTAAGAGTAGATAATACAGCGTTGGATGGCATAAAGCGAACCTTTGCCGCAGTCACCGGATCGATAAAGTTTTGGAATATGTTCCATAGTGTACCGACATAAAAGGGAGCGTTAATGACCTTTTTTGTAGCAGTTAGAAAGATGCAATTCTTCAAACTGAATCCTCTTGGAGAACCTGAACTTACATAGACTCGATCCATCACCTCTGGGTAACAGGTTGCCAAAACCCCGCTCAGATCTGCAGCGTAGTCTTTGAAGCGCCACGCCAACTTCCAAGTGAGAACATCCATGTTGACGAGATATACTGCGCCGGTAATAGGTACATCTGGATCTGGCCTGTCCTTCATTGCGGAGCAAAGTGGCAAGACAAACCGGGTGAGGTAATCATGAGCAATCATAGCCTTCTTCGCACAGTATGAAATGAGTTTCTCATCAATCCCGTTTTCATTGGTCCCCATCGATCCTCTGTCTATGTTGTACTTGTCGACGAATTCGAAGTCCAAGTCAGAGAGGTTGAGATGGCATACCGGATAGCCGCGGGAATCCCGGCGCCCATACCAGCGGGGAAACTAGTGGAGATCATTAGATATTAAGCAATAAATCGGAGCATGGGTGAATCGTACAAGCGCCTGTCCGCTTTCATAATCCTTCAAATCGACGTCCTCGTACAAACTAGGTGCATTGACTGCAGATCTAATAGCCATTGCCTCTTCATATTGCTTAAGCGCATCCTCGACATTAAACGAGCGTGCTTGGAGAAATCGTCTATTCAGAAGTTAGTAAATGAATTATTTGTATCATTTGTGGTCGGTGTTTACAGAAAAGTGACTTCGTCGTTGAAACCGTCTGTCGCATCCTCTTCCCCGAGCCCCTCCGGCTTTTTTAGATAGCCACGTTCGGTGCATGTTTTTACAAAGGCCTCGAGCTTGGCCTTTTGCTCATCTGTCATTTTCGCCGGTGGCGGGGAAGCGGACGCATCAGCTGACATGTTGGAGTTCTTACAGGCGTCAGCGACCCAGCAAAGTAGTAGAAGGACAGTGTGTCCGTTCATTTTAGCTCCGATGAGAGAGCGACTATTTAAACCTTTCGGTTTGATGAGTAATGAGACATGAGGATCCACATTAGCCGTGCCGTGTCCGTGGCTGGAAAAACGCCGCGACCAGTGAAACAACTGGTTTACTTCAAACCTGAGTGGCTGAGGGTGTCGCACTACGCATACCCTACTGTCAGCAATTAAGTCATAGTATCGGGTTGTAAATGTGCTAGAAAAATGGTATTTGGTGGGCGCAAGGGGATTGGAATTAGCGGTGTTGGAGGTTTGTTTAATTTCACGATAGCTTGAAATAGAGTTGTGTTGCTTTTTTTAGTGCACAGACTTTCGCATCTACTTGGCCCCAAAAGTTGAGGTCAACTGAATATTAGATCAAAATCTATCTACGCCGCCCGTATAGCCGTAGCTAAATGGATCTTGATTATCGATTGAGAGAATGATGAGGCTGTGCTAAATACCCTCGTGCAGCCATTGCTCATGATGTGTATTAATGTAGTTTTTGAGACAACTTCCAGGCCTAGTGGGGCGTGGGGTTATTTGATTCAGGTGAGTACTGAAACTCGTACTAAACCCCATTCTATTGACGTCTGAAGCAATTTGGATGAACGGAATACCTAGATTGCTGACAATCACACACCGTGGCCTTAGGGCTGTGCCGGTCGTAGAATTACGACCGAAATGTTCGTTTTTGAGTCACCAGTATCAGACATCACGCCTGCGGAATTCAATCTTGGCTGCAGGGTCCGAATCAAGATTAACGCCAACCACCTTGATCTTTGGTTCTTGCCCTTTGATGGCTCTCCACTCGTACTTGAGAACCATCTGTGCTAGAATAATCTTGATCTCGGCCGCAGACAAGAACCTGCCAGGGCAAGCGTGGTTTCCATGCCCGAATCCTAGGTGGTTGGGGCCAGTAGTGACCAGCTGGGCAATGTTTTCATTTCCGGGCGTCTGGCGCATCTTCAAGAATCTATCGCCGATGAATTTGTGTGGCTCGGGATAAATAGCCTCATCCCAATGCCTCTGTGCTGAGACTCCGATGATAGTCCCTTGAGGAAGAATAGTGCCATCTTCTAGAGTAACCTCTGAGGTAACTTCACGCGGCATGCACACTAGGTAGAAAGAGGATGTTGTCAGTTTCTCATGAGTGAGACTGGGCCGAATGGATTCGATGAAGAACTCTTACCTGTGAGAATGGGCTTAATGCGTTGGGATTCCTTGATCACGCTGTCAAAGAGCTTCAGATTGTATAGCGATGTCTTAGACCAGCCGCTTTCTCCGACAACCTGAGCAGCTTCTTCCCGAAGGCGCTCAATCATTTCCGGGTCAGTAGCAAGATCGTTCACGACTTGGGTCAAAAGGTCCGTCGTGTTATGAACTGCAGCGATGGACAGGCCCAATTGAAGGTCAACGCGGTCGAAAGTGCGACCGTTGGCATAGGTATCAGACCATTCGATACTGTCGTTGTACTCAATTGGAGTCTCACCTCTCGCAATAGCAGCCTCTTTCTCTTCTCTCCGTTTTTGGATAACAGGCCGGACAAGATCTCGGGCCTGTTGCACCTCAGCACGGAGGTTACGACAAGGTGGCAAAAACCAGTGGACAAAAGGGCGCGCAAAGGCAGGAAACATGCGTAAGGACAAGGACGCAATAAGCCCTGTCCGAATGTGACCAACAGCGATCTTAATCCATGCTGGGTTGCGACAAAGCTCCTCTCCTAGGAATACACGGGCGGAAACCCGGGCTACGAGCAGATTAAGCCGTTCCTTAATCGTAACTGATTGCCAGCCTGCAAATACCCCATACGTAAGCACCTGGCTACTCAAGATAGAAAAACACTATCTTACCTTGGCCTTGAGGTAAGTTGAAGATGTCTTCTATCGCCAATTCACACTCCTGTGGTAAAGGTTCTAGTACGCTAGCTGGGACCTGAGTGTTAGATCATCCATTTACTGCTGGCAATGAACTTCCAGGGTCGACTCCACATACCAAGGTCTTTCGTCAGTTTGTATTTGCACATGTCTAGGACAACCGGAAAGTCTTTTAGTCCACTCCGGAAACCTTCAAATCCAGGAAGGTCGTGTGCGATAAACTACAGTAGTCAATTACGGTTAGCTTTTGACTTGCGAAGAAATGAGTGAAGATGCACCTGTGCTACCACTTTGCTAAAATCCAATCTTTTGTCATTTCTAATCTCATCTGCGTACTCCGGAGGCAACACGGTGAGCACGGTGCCAGGCCCCAGGATGCGAAATGGTTTGCCATCAGCACGCTCGATCGCCCGGTTGAGAGCCAGTCTACCATCATAGTAAAAGTTGAACTTGGGCTGGAGGTTGAATACATCCCACCATTTGCCTTGATCAACGATAGGCAGGTTCGTTATCGACTTGGGGCTTTTACGTGTGATTGCTTTCCAACACAACCAACTTAAGGCGGCCACGAGGAGACACCTAAGCACCGATGTTGTGCTCAAAGGCATCAATAGGAGGTCCGCTAGTTCCATCATTGCGATGGCCGGGTCAGCAGCGTAAAGAGCAACTACCGCAAGAGGACTAGAAGCACCTAGTTGGCTGTGCCTGTTAGTATCATATACAAATAGGCTCCGAGTTGGACACCAATTTGAACCATGCTTCTACCCCACTAGGCACACCCGAATTTTTCCAGTATATAGTTTGGATAGTGACATGGACTAGATAACTCGGTGAGCCTGGCCTGGTCTTTCTTGCAGGCATTAGTCATAGCATACATGCTGCAGGTTTCGACTCAAATCACGTCAGGGGTGATTGATACTATACCCAGCCGCCCAGGGTGTATTAGTCATGACCATAAAACCGATGCCAGTTTGGGGATTACGTCAGGGCCAAAAGAGGCCATACCGGGCGCGTGGCTGTGGATATGGGGCGGTAATCGTGTTGGAGTATCAGGTGCGCCTATCAGGTCGCATTGATTTCAATGATCGATCTGGCCAAGGGTCCTCTCCTTCTAGACGGGCGCAAGGCCTCGCAACGTGGCCGCCCTACAGTTACGGGGGGCACCGTATTCCATATCGCCGGCCCGACACTATCAGCGGTGGAGCTTTGACTTCCCGCCAGACAGCCCCAGCCCACTTCCAGGGTCTGGTTGAGATTGATGCCCACCGCGGAGGATGCCCGGGAGACTGTGCTGAACTATAATCCGTGCCGTTGCTACACCATGGGGTGAAAAAGGTTGCAGAGAAGCCGAGCAAAAATGGCCTATTGCGTGAGGGCCATTGCCTTGCCGTCGAGAAAGGCGGTCGTAGTTTTTGCTTATTGCAGTATTTGATCTTTTCAGTCTCAGTTAATTGTTAGGCCCGGAGCGACTTTTACCGCTAGCACGCTTCGACCGTAACACGCCAAAATGGCTCTGCCGCTGAGCCAATACGTGCCTTGGGGAGCAGACAGGCCAAGCATGATCAGCGTAGCAATAGTAGCTCTCTGCCTCGTGAGTTATTCCATCCAGCTGCAGCCGAAATGAAATACCTCCTCCTCACATTTTCAATCAGATTGGGCTGTACGTAGTATGGACAATAGTCTACAACTTATTTTTCCATCCGCTACGCAAGTATCCGGGGCCAGCGCTGTGGGCATGCTCTCGCATACCCTATGCCTTCACCTGTGCTACCGGAAATGGATGCCGGAGGATCCTACAACTTCACGAAAAATACGGAGATGCTGTTAGGGTAGCCCCGAATGAGCTGTCGTTTTGCTCGCCTGAAGCATGGAAGGAAGTATTTGGGCGTCGCAAGACGGCAGCCGGTGAAATCGCCAAAGACAGTGTGCACTACGCCGAGGCCAAGGACAGTGTTCTTGGGGCACCTAAAGACAAACATACCCAGCTCAGGCGCATCCTGATCCGTGGTTTCTCCAATCAAGCTATGCTAGATCAAGAACAGCTAATCAAATCACATATCGATCAATTGTAAGTCACAGTCTGGGTCATTTATCGCGAACAACGAAGCGATTGTCCGGCTTTACGATGTTCTGATAACTGAGACCCACCACGCAGGTTCGGAATATTGAGTGAGCACGAGGCGACCAAAGGATGGGAGGCGCCAATTGACATGAACAAGCTGTTCGACTTCATCTCACTCGACATCATTACGGACCTGGGATTTGGCGACTCTTTCCATTGCCTGCAGAGCGGTGAGTATCATCCATGGGCCAAGTTCTTTTTGGATGCACTGCAGGGCATCGCATTTGCGACCGCCGTGAAGCAGTTCAGACTCGTATTTAAGCTGCTCATGGCTATGGCCCCCAAGTCGCTCATCCGAAAGCACGAGGACATGGTCCAATTGACCAACGCCATGGTGGAGAAGCGACTCAACGAAGCCGACCGCCCTGATTTCATTCGAGCCATGTCTCAGCCTGTATCTGGGTCTGAGGTGAGTCTGTACATTGAGCAAGTCACCCGATTATGATATCTGATCAATCACTAGCAACCTCTGAGCGTGCATGAGATCAAGTCAAATGCACAGATCCTGACCATGGCAGGCTATGATACAACTGCCACGGCCCTAGCTGGAACAACATTTCTCTTGGCTAGGGATGCCAACGTAGCGGCGAAGCTGACCGACGAAGTACGGAGCGCTTTTGAACACGAGTCGGAAATCAACATTATTTCCACCAGAAGTTTGCCATATCTGACGGCCGTCATTAACGAAGCTATGCGACTCTACCCACCTGGCGCGTCAGGAATGCCACGCCAGGTACCTGAGGGTGGAGATGTTGTCATGAATCAGTATATTCCTCAGAATGTAAGTCATCCAATCTTTTTGTGTGCTAGTGAATGATCCTGCATCAAATCAGCTGGTGGAATGCGGTAACTGACCAGGCATGGCCTTTATAGACAGTCATTTCCCTCTGGCAATATGCCATCTATCATAGCACAAGGAACTTTTCTCAGCCCGAGTCATTTATCCCAGAGCGGTGGTTGAATGATGAAAGCAGCGCGGCGTATTCAACAGACAGAAAGGAAGCATTTCAGCCATTTTCATTTGGGCCACGGGATTGTATGGGCCGCAAGTGAGTTGCTACTCACAACTCCTACTCAGGCAAAGACTAACCATTGTTTGACATACAGTCTTGCATTTGCAGAGCTTCGCATCATCCTGGCTAAGCTTGTTTGGAGGTTTGACTTTGAGCTGGCCAACGAGTCTGATCGTAGCTGGATGAGCGAGCAGAAGAACTTTTTGCTATGGGAACGAGGTCCTCTCAACATTCGACTCAGACGTAGAGCAGAGTAGATGAAAATTATGCTACTATGTTATAAAAAGCATGTCTTGTGACTGCACGAAGCTTTAGCTAGTTGTGAAAGTCTGAATGCAGAAACCACGAAGTGAGCAATGCGCCTAACCTCGCTAGAGTTTTGAATGGGACCGTGTCTTGGGTAATCTAATTGTGCATGGGTTGGGAGTATTTCCAGCATTGACATTTTACGCTACCGCCAAGCCAGTTAGCGTTCAGTAAACATTTTTCTATTCATGCTTGTAATTGAAGAAAATGGTGACTGGTATTTAGTTGGCTATTTTAACACTTATCATGGCACCTCAGCTATAAATCTCTTCCAACGCTTCGTTTTTCATCGTAACTGACTACATAGTTCCTGTGAAGAGTTACACGGCTTGCACCAGTACGAGTGACATTATTGGCTGTCAATCACCACATTATCCAAGTCCATCTCTTCCGTTCTTCTTCGCATCTGCAACACTGTCTTTGGGTGTACTGCGTTCAACACTCCCAAGTTCAGAATGTGTTTGCCTTCGCCCACAAACTTCCATTCATACTTGAGAAGTATGTGCGCGAGGAGAATCTTGATCTCATTCGCGGCGAAGAATCGACCTGGGCACGAGTGCGAGCCATGTCCGAAGCCAAGGTGATGAGCGCTGGTGCTGACAAACGAAGACTGCGACCGCTTTTCTGGGTCCTCGCGCATGCGCAGGAAGCGATAACCATCGAACTCGTCGCCCTTCTCATAAAAGGAATCGTCCCACATGTGCGTGGGGCCCACACCAAGCAGCGTACCCTTGGGGATGACCATTCCGTTAGAGAGTTGGAAGTCTTCCAGGGCGATTCGGTTGAGGAAGCCTAAGAATATGAATGTTAGGTTTGTCATTCATTAGGGATCTGAAGATGTGAATGGGCACGAACAGTTGGCAACAGGGTTCATTCGCTGGGTCTCCTTGAGCACGCTGTCCATCAATTCGAGATGGGCCAGTCCCGCGTTACTAAGTCCGTGCGTGCTGAAAACTTGAATCACCTCCTGGCGCAACGGCTCAATGAGTTCTTCATGTTCGGTCAAAGCCAGGAGCGTCTTTTCAAGTAGATCGGCGGTTGTGTGAATTGCGACCATGGCCAAGGTGATGTGCACCGTAGCCATATCAAACTTTTCACCAAGCGACCCCAGTGCTTGATCGAAAGCATACTCCACTTCCTCTCCGTTTTCCTGCGCAAGTTGCAGTTCGGTCTCGCGCTGCTCCAGGATGGGTTTGATCACTTTGCGGCAATTGACAAGATTTCGACGCAGCAACCAGCAAGGGGGGAGCACCCACTGGACGAAGCGTTTGCTCCATGTTGGAAAAAATCGCAGGGTAATACTGGTGATTAGGAAGTGCTTGGTGTATCTGACCATGGCCTTCAGCCAGGCTTCACTGCGGCAAAATGTCTTGCCACCAAAGACTCTTGAAGAGCTTCGGGCAACTAGGTGAATAATTGTTTCACCCAACTGGAAGTCCTTCCACTCTAAATAAATAATATTAGTCACTAGGAACACAACTATCACAGGTTCATTTGAACTAACCATAGGAGTCAGAGAAGATTTCCGTCAGACTCTCCGAAACCTCCTCAGAGATGGCTGGTATCATCTTTCCTAGAGGGCCAAATTTTAGTTCAATTTCAACTTGGTGGTACTTGAAGGCGATTACCCAAGTTCTTGGTCGTCAAATGCTCCTTGACCAGTCTCAGCATAGGCTCGCCAACCACATCGCCGATGGGTTCAAATCCTTTCAACGAACCGTTTTGGACCTTTTTCTAAGTCAGCATCTGTTTCTGTATCGCAAATAATCGAGGTTCAGCTCACCTCCTGGATAGCCGCCAGGCTGCTCATCGTTGGGTTCACACGGATTTCATTAATCATGTGGGATGGAACGATGAGCGCTTTGCCCAACTCCATGTTAAGCCAATAAGGCGTGTTGTGGTACGTCTTCGCATATGAGGCGAAATGCGCCCTAGGCGCCTTGATGAACTCAGCTACACGCTTGAGAAAGATAAACTCGAAGGCTCGCCTGGGGTTGGCGATGGGAAAACCACCCTTTCCGACAGGATTCTCTGCCATGGAAAGGTAGGCGATGAGCAACACTACGGTCGCCACCAAGTACAGTAGTGACCCATCCCGGTCGGTGAATATTTTCTCGGAGACGAGCGTCCCGAGGCGTTCGAGAAGTGGCATGGCGGATAGTCTCAAGACAGCTGATAGAGACTTGTTGGCAATTAGGCGCCAAGTTTCTAGCCTTCCGCTGGATAACTCAATCGTACAAGTGGTATATACGGAAACGCGCCCTATGCTTTGCCTAAATCTAAATAGGATGAAATAAACGTCCCTTGGACTGATGGTCCAACGACATGCTTCTGCAGCAATACTCATGTCCAATACGCTCACGCCCCTTGTGGTGCATGGAAGCCATCTAATATCCCCACTTTCACGAGTCATGGTTTAGGTGCTATCAATAACGTCGCAGGGTGTCATGGACAGCCCAGGTTCTGGACCAAACGGAGGTAAACTTTAATCGGGGGAGATGCCAGGGATCAGTCTGGGTTGTATTTTTGCAGTGGCTATACGGCTCTGACGCCAAGACCCAATTCGCACCAATCTTAGCCCGCGGGTTCCGTGATCGTAAGTCAATTGTGTACAACATCTTGGCTACCTTCCTGGCCCAGAGTCCCATCATATTCCGTAAAAGTGAAGCCTTTATTCGTGAATTGCGTCTCTCGTTACGAAGCCCATGCAAATTTGCTCATTTTCTCCCAGTCTCACCAGAGTGGCCGCCCGATTACCTTGGCCTGGCTTATTCTGGAATAAGGCATCGGCTTTGTCGTCCCCTTTTTCGTTAACCTTAGGTGCTTCCTTAATACTAGTGGACATTTAAACACTCGTCTACAGTCCGGGGATTAGGCGCTAGAAGTTTTCGATCAAATACCTAATTACTTCACGGGTGATTGTTAAGTACGCCATTTCATTCATCCGCTTCGTGGAAGACATGCCATCCGCAAACACAAAAAGGTCGTTTTTTTTTTTCGTTACAGTCGTTACATACATGTCCACGCACCCGTTTACGATATCATCATCAATGATTGTCAGTGCTGCGCACTGATAATTAGCCGATGCTACCCTCTCGGTAAGCTGTCGAGCACAATAAACTGAGTAATTGCATCCCACATCCAGGATGTCGATCACGCCGTCGGACTTTCTCGAAATGTTCCAGAATCGAAACTCCGTGATAGATCGGGCAAAGAGTCCCATATCTACCCGCGTTCTGATTATCTAGTGTGAAACTCAAAACTAGACGGGCTTGGCTCGCCCTACTATTACGGCCACCAATCGCCCGGATAGCTAGCCAGCCCTCAGAGAATGCCTTGTCCCAGCAGACAACCTAGGAAAAGCGGTTACAACCGCTGCTGGGATGGCCCCCGCTTGTGACCCCTAACCCATGACCCACAGCAAGTGCCGTGTCCCTACCGTTGGAATATTGGGTACCTCCGATACACCGTGGGAGCTTGATTGGCTACGCGGCATTGCCAGTTACGGCAATACGGCATGTGCACTCAACTACTTATCTAATGTGTACCACAACGACGAAGATTGCCTCCGGGGTTCCTAGTTTGACCCAGCCCAGGGAGCTAGTGGAGATAGGGGCGAGAGGCCTTGCCCTTGCAGACTCGCTTGACATCTTGATAACGACGCCCACCCCACTAACTAGGACCAGTTAGAATAGGCACGGCTATATGCCGCGAATGTGAATTTCCCGCATCGAGAAGAAAACGTGCGTATTAACTCTGAATATAGACTTCTTAATTGGCCATCTGCACCTCTCTCGCAGTTTATGGGGTAGACTTTCATCTCCACACCTTGCCTGGGCACTCCGAGTTGATACGGTATGCTTTTCGGGGACCAAACATCCGTCTGAAGCCAAAACTTTATTCCCTAGCCATGTGGAACCCATCGCTTATCCGGCACTACGCGCGTCGAATCTTGGCCATAAATCTTGGATTCCACGAGGAAGAATGCCTCATCTTTGCAATAAGCGAAAACTAAATGCAAGGACCAGCAGGCCGCATGAGTAATACCGCGGCGTGGTGGTGTTCTACGAGGGATATTGACAATAGATGGACAGAGATAATCAAAATGCTATCGAAGTGTGATTGCTTACTAAATTCTCAACCGGTAGATCAAGTTTCAGATAAAAATGCTACGACTAATATACGTTTTCTTGTTGAGCTTGAAATAACATGGCCTGGGCTCGTACGATTGGGTGACAGAAACGCATCAGATCGGCGAAAACTGGTCCAACTACATACGTAGAAGCAAATATTGCAGTTCTTCCACGGCTGGACACTCTCTTTGAACCGAATCATCGTCATTTCGATCCGTATTCGTTACCATGCCTTGCTTCTCTGCCCCAGTTCCTGCTGGGCTGCGGGCCTCAGCGGGTACGCGATCAAAATTCCCAGTCAATCTACACCAGAATTATGAGCTGTGCGTGGAAGCAGCGCGGGGGATGGAGAATGAGTACAACAAAATTATGTCCACCAACATTGAATCCAAAACTCTGGCGGAAATTCCCGGTCTAGGACTTGTGCACCCAATGGCGCTCTCAATTCCAAACTGCCTTCCTGAGAGACTAGCAGCCATCACCCGCTTCGCGGACTTTACCATTCTCAATGACGACTATTATGACTTTGCGGATAAGGAAGAGGTAAGGCCAGCCTTCCAGAAATTAAAATGTCATGGAAGCAAACTGACCTCGAATTATTAGATTGAACATGTCAACAATGGTATCCAAAGCGCAATCCAGGATTTTTCATCATCCGGCGCCAAGCCAGCACCCTCCAGTTCCTCCGCATTCAGGTCAAAGCAAATCCAAGCCAGCTTGATACTTGATCTGATGAATCTGGATATGGAGTTTGCTATGGATATCATGTCATCATACAGCCAAGGCCTTGACGTCGCCACCTTCGCCCCGGATGACCTCAAGACTCTGGATGACTATCTTCCCGTGCGCAAAGTGAACTCGGGACTCGAGTAAGTAAAATGAAGCGAATATTACTCCACGAGGTACATGTCTGTAGTGTGGATTCTAACCTCAAATCAGTGTAACTGCCGAAATGTCCTGTTTCGGCATGGGCGTCCGGGTCTCCCGAGAGGAAAAGGACCAAATCCGCGAGGTTGTCGACCTGGCCACTTACGCCATCACGGTTGTAAATGACATCCATAGCTGGCCGAAGGAAATCAAATGCCATCTGGAGACTCCCGGATCTAGTCTACCGTTCAACGCGGTTGCCATTCTCATGCAACATGGCGGCTACTCCGAGTCTGAAGCTTTCCAGGCCTTGTACGCCAAGCAGGCAGAATTAGAGGAAGAGCACCTTCGTCTTCTGGAAGTCTACCGACAGCGAGCGGGTGGCAAGCTCCCAGAAAACCAAGAACTATATATCGCAAACACACAACAGGCCGTATCAGGTTCAGAACTATGGAGCGTCTTTACCACCAGATACCCATCCAAGGACGACCTGAAGCAGCCCGAGGTGGAATTTGCGAATGGCAAGTTCCGGTACATTTCAGACGATGTGGAGGACCCAGAGATCTCCATCCCTGAGATTTTGGAACCAGTCGAGATTGAAAAGCAATTCGACTTGCTGGATTTGACTTCGATCAAGAATCGTCCTCTGACTCCTCCATCATCGTCTCACACGCCAAGAGACAGTGATGATGAAGGAGAGGTGACTATTAAAAAGGCTAAAACCGACAGGCAGGTGATCAACACACCTAGTCCAGACCATGCAGCCAAGAGGACAAAGGTAGCTTTGCCTGATGGCCCAGAATTCCTCACATATGCATCCCGCGTTGCGGCTGCTCCTGACCATGTAAGTGATTTATTTACATCAGGGCTCATCAGTGACGTATCCGCTAATTTTTCTTCAGGCCGTCATCGCACCCTTCAAGTATATTGCTTCGCTACCCTCCAAAGGTGTCCGAGACACCTTTATCGACGCACTCAACTGGTGGCTTGAAGTCCCCGATGATTCATTGCGTAGTATCAAAACAATTGTCGCTATGCTGCACGACTCATCACTAATGTAAGTCCAATTGGACCTAAATAAAATCGAGGGCGGCAACACTGACAAAGCACCTACAGCCTAGATGACATTGAGGATGACTCTACGCTACGAAGAGGCAGCCCTGCCACACACATGATCTATGGAACAGCTCAGTGCATTAATGCGGCCAATTACATGGTCGTCATGGCGCTGATGGAGCTCCAGAAGCTGCACAACCCAGCTACAACAGGCATCTTTCTCGGTACGTACGAATTCGCAAATCCCCGTTCCCATACAATAAATGAATCAAAACTCTGACTTAAGCACCAACAAACAGAGGAATTGGAGAGTCTCTTCCTTGGACAGAGCGAAGATCTTTTCTGGAAATATCACGTCGAATGCCCGACAACAGAGCAATACTTTGAGATGATTGACAACAGTAAGAATCCCTTTTTCCTCTACAACAACGTTGTTTTGGCATGAGCTAACTAGATTTTTAGAAACCGGAGGTCTCTTCCGACTGTGTGTCCGTCTTTTGCAAGCAGAGTCTACCAGGAGCGAGTAAGATTTCCTTTCCGATATTTTGAGGATGACAGCCCACTAATAAGCTGATTTTAGTGTCTTGCACCTTGATCCCAGGCCATTTGTCCGCCAGCTCAGCTTATACTTCCAAACCCGAGATGACTACCAGAACCTCGTGTCCGACCAGTATGCCAAGCAGAAGGGTTTCGCAGAGGATCTTGATGAGGGAAAGATCTCACTGCCCATGATTTACACCCTGCAGCGGGTTAGGACCAGGCCTGAAATTATGGGAATCATGAAGCACAAGAAGCCCGGACCGATGCCTCTTGAGCTGAAGCAGTTCATTGTGGCGGAGATGAAGAAATCTGGCGCTCTAGAGACTACGCATGACCTACTTCAAGGAATGCAAGACGATCTGATTACGGAGTTGAAGAGGTTGGAGGGCGAATTTGGCTCCAAGAACCCAACACTGGAGTTGGTCTTGAGAAAGCTATGGATTTCTTAGTGTTGCGATAGCGTTGCAGGCTTCTTCCATGTAAAAGGTTAGGTAGATGGCGGCGACCGGTGTATTTAGGTTTGGAAATTTCCTGATGGTCTTGTAAATGGAGCTTTGGTTTCCCTATCATGTTCTTTCGCCCCCAACCATTTTTTCCATGTTCACACGCCCATATGATTTCAAGCAATCAAGGCCGCGGCCTAGGCTCAGACTACTGATGCGCTACAACATCATTACTGGCTCTCTTAAAAAAGCTAACTGCTAAGAATAACTTGAGAATGCTCGTTCTGCTTTCATACTACAAGTGATTTGTGTAGCCTGGAAAGATGCAAAAGTTCACCTCACTCGAGCCAACTCTGCGGAGTTATCCGCTCCTTCAACAGTCCTTGCAGTTTCCCAAACCCTCGTAAACTTCCCATCCTCTCCTCGTTCTGCTAGTAGCAAAACCTCGATTGTGGCTCGACCTCCGTCAGTTTTCTCTACTTTGACAATATGTCGGTCTGCTACCCTGTTCCTTTCTTGGACGAGAAATAGGACTTGGACGGATATTGAGTCGATGAGGTTGCGAAGTTTGGTAACATGGGCAAAGAATTCATCGAAGTTGCTGGCGTGCCCATCCGTGATTTGGATATAGCTTGCGCTAAACCATTCTTGCAACTTGGGAAGGATTGTGTCCGAGGGACCCGAGAAAATGGTGGTGAATAGATTCTCGATATCGCCGGGTGAAATACGCTGAAGTTCGCGCATGATGGTTGACTAAAAATTTGAGATAAGAAGTGATCTTGATTGAGATAGAACGTGTGTTTGGCTGCCATATATTTACTAAAAAGACAGGTAGAAACATTGAATATTTATATTTTAATAAGAAACTATAGGATCCCAAAGGACCCTTAGAGGACCAGCGTGACTCAAGTAATGAGCAAATACCACGCAACAAACGAATGATTTGTTGAGGTGATTACGTCGAAATGCGCACCGAAAAACACCATCCGCGGAATCTCCGCGGGCTGAAGTTGTGACGACCGCCTTTGTGGTTGATTGGGCAATAAGACTAGAAAACCCGATTAGATATTTCTACTCAATGAGTATATCCCTTGCCATACAATTTTTATGCCAACCAAAATCAAGTTGTAACATTGCAAATGGTTTCGCCAAACTTCATTCGTCAAAGCCTACCCTACAAGAGCCGACCACTAGCGTGCAGAGCCAACCAATCAACGCGGACTATTATCCCCACTTGAAATGTCACCCATCGCGTCTTCGATCAAAGCGCGAAACTAATTGGCGTAGTCAGGGGAGTGCTGTGCTCAGATGGCCGCCATCCCTTCCGACAGCTCATTCAAGAAATGCCGATAAAGACAACCAGACGGCATGAGCAGGCCGTTGTGGATGGGCCAATCATCTATCATTTGAATGTGGGCGGAATGGATTCCTGGACACGGGATAATGCCGCCGAATACGCTAACCAGGTTGGCTGGGAACAACTAGACGCCCCACCGTCGGGCAAGGGAATTGAGACAGTGTTCATATTGGAACCGTGGCCATGCCCTGCCTTCAAATGATCTAATATAGAACCCAGCTACGGACTGCACCAAAACAGACTGGTTAGACGGTTTTTCTGCTAAGAGAAGTCAAGATTAAAAATAGCCATGATAAACAGTCTGTTCAGTCAAAAACAGTTAATTCACGACGCTACACGCCCGTCCGCGTACAAGTGTTTGACGAATCCGCTAGTTTGGGCCTCTCGCTCTAGCTGAACGCCGTGGCGCAGACGTGGCGGACGGAATATTTACAGATCGACTTGGATTGGCGCATCACGATCAGTCGGGATCCACTAAAGGGACTTTGGTCATGGTTGTCTGACGAAGGTCCCTTATTCCCCATGGAATAGAGAAGAGTCGGTAGGGATGAACCCGTGTTTGTGATTCAGACGCATATGTCATGATGATTGTGACAGTCTCAGACGAAAAGACTGCTTCTATTGCACGAATATGCCGGTCATAAATGTAACCTGAAAAGTTCTTTTGGCATGCCGTAGTTCTAGGCCGATGAGCCCGATCTGAGCGCAGCCAGCTGATCCCTTAGCTATGTTTTTGTGCCTTGTCCAAGCCCCTTTCTACATTGAGCTGCCTGTGGAAAATTCCCCTAACTCCAATTCTGATGAACTTGGGCATCATTACACGTCTTTCCGTTGCAATCGAACACAGCGGGCACGTCCAGCATTGTCAAGTAATAATTCTTACCTTGTCCCAAACATCAGGAGAGTTCCTGTACCGAAAACCCCCCAGATTTCGAATTGCCGTCTCATCCAAGCAGCTGCAGCGCCAAGGAATCCTGCTCAGCCTTATGGTTCCGTGCCAAGCCACTGCCACGTGTGAGATTTGGAAAACAAATGCTTGGACGGAAACAAGTGGTGATGTGTTTGCAGAACCCGAGTCAAGGCTCCTGCAACAAAGCGCAACCACCTGAGACAGCCGACTGTGGCTATATCTCATTAGGGGCGATAAGTGCTTTTCATTCCTTAAAAGCCTAGCTGCGCTGGCGTTGATGTACGGGCGATGCCGCAGGACGCTGCTTGTTGGCCCCAGAACGAGACGGGCCCTACAGGGCAGCCGCCTTGTGGAGTCTGTCATCTCCACGCATCCCCTCACTCGCTGAAGATGCAGAGTTGTGGCGGATTTAGCCTGGACCGAGACCTCTGGATCTACCGCGCTATCCATTTAGCCTTGTTTGTGAAACTAGTGATCTTGCCTAATATCTTCCCGCCAGCCCAAAGAAAACCGTCTGAAGGACTTCCCGGGTCTGTTTGTTTGATGCCTCTCGAAGGCAGCTCGTCAAAATGTACACCTCGATCGTTTTTGCCGTTTTCGTGGCTCTGTTCTCAAGTGTCCAGGGAAAAATCACCATTATACAACCTGGACCACAACCAGATGACTCCAATTACGATAAGAATCCACAGTACAAGGTTGGACAGCAGGTTCCTGTCAAATGGGAGTCCAACTACTCCAGATTCGACCTCTATCTACTGCTCGAATACCCCGTGGAGCTCTCATTACAGCTTCTGAGTGTGTATCCTGAGCATTTCAATTGCGAGATTTGTTTTTGGACTGACAAAGTGCAGGTAACACAACCGACACGAGCTACGAATGGACGGTGAGCCTCGATAATTACTCAGATAAGATACCGAAAGGCGACGACTACGTATTTTGGTTCACACTCGACGCGTATACCGACGACGATGCTACTGTCGATAACACAAACTCTGCATATTTCAACGTCAGTGCGCCGATAAATCACAATCTATCATCCGGGACTGTTGCTGGCATTTCGGTTGGCACGACGCTGGCGGTCGAGCTGGTCCTCGCAATCCTGATATACTTCATTTGGAAGCACTTCCGAAGCTTGAGAGGGTTTAGGGAGTGGAAGAAGACACAGAAGGAATCTAGCGACCAGCAGACGCACTATCAACAAACCACATCCCAAAGAACCGATCCATCCTGGCTAGGCGACTTTTATAACTCAGGAGACCAGGGTGCCAGGTCTACCTTTTTCACGCCTCCACATAATTCGAGCTCTGCAGACATGGATTTACAGAGGCAACCTCAGAGCCCTCGAGAAATGTATGTCGAGCCTTGAGGCCTGCATGAGGCTACGAGGAAAAGATCCATGATATGAAATGGCCGGGAATGCTAGGCTGGTAGGTGTAGTGGGTTTGAAAGACAATGTCGAGAAGTCGGATATTCAAGACAGCTCGCACACCTACAATTCTATCCCAAGAGAGGTGCAAATGCTGGAACTGTAGCGGTTCCCGTTGGCATAACGTTTCCCGCATACTACCTCAAGGTATTCATGTAAACATCATGTTCTCAATCATGATTCATGTCAGGCACTTTGCAATTTGGACTATCATCCCAATCTGTAACAGCATCGACTTAACAGAACATTCACTCAACTTTCCATTTAATATCTATAGCTCTGAGATGGAGCCGAGGTTGAAGCCTCAACTTTTAGAATAATACATTATTCATTATATTAATGACAGATTTTCCCCCATTAGGTCCGTATTTTCTCATGCGCTCTGAACAGGAATGGGCCCACAGATCTCGGATACGATTTTCTTCTCAAATGTAGTTTGAACAATATTCTGCGCATTCACCTTCAATTGAGAGTGATTGTCCTGGAATCCCCATTTACATTTCGCGGCTTATCCCACTACACCGACCCTCCTAGTTCCAGAGATGCACTTGAAACATCAATTCGCCTACTGGTGAGGATTTACTTATTGAAAACGCGTACTATCGATACAGATATGCTTATAGCATTGAGGGCAGCATGAGTATAACTGCCGCACTAATCGCGCCACTACTTTATGTCTCTATTAGTATAATGTTGATATCATTTACCACGTTATCAAAAAGGTCATGGTATAGCTTAGGCTAGGGAAGATTTGGGCAGCTGATAGCTTTCGCGCTGCAATCCAGAACACCCAAGGGTCTGGACAAGATTGGAGCCGGGGGGTCCACCGCCGAATCAAGATAAAGAATGGCAAGCGTACGAGTTGATGACCAAGGGCGGTCAGAGATGATAAATGCTATTCTATTGGCGATGAGCATGCGGCTATAATGTCAAATGATATGGGTAGGCATTGTACTCTGGCAAGTCCTGCACTAGTGGGCCAAATATTCCTGGCAGATATCGAGGGCTGGTGTCGCATGGTATTTTACTTGTGGAAATAAAGAGCATCTCCATCCTCAATGCACGTACAACCACGAAACTATGGTTAAATTGTGCTCATTACCAGGGGGGCCTTACAGGGGTCATCGGTAAACCGGGTGAATTCATCTCCCTCAGCCCTAAACGCGTCTTGAACAATGATCAAATTGAACCCCGGTCACTGATGGAACTCCCGCCTGTTTTGTTACCAAGCTATTGACCGCAGTATCTTGATACGATGTTTGCCACGCCTGTGATTGCGCACGAGACACGGTAGATCATCTTGGCGAGGGACTTGTAGACCGCCATTGACAGCACCCACTCCATCATACCACGTAAACGGGTATCTTTGCTGGGACCAGAAATATCAGGGCGTCGCGTCAAGTGGCTGAAGGAGCTGCTCGCCCCGCGTATAGCCCTGGCGTGTCGCATTAACGAGCAAATTGGCCTTGTGATAGGCCTGTTCCCAGTTTTCGTCTCCACGCTGGATCGGCATCCCTGTTAATAGCTGTACCCAGTTCCTGGCTAGAGCCTGTCAGCACGCAGTTGCAATCCAGCATACGCATTCAATTAGGCATAGCCACAGAATGGTAGCGTGAGTTCTGTGGGTTAGCGAGGGTAATTTTAAAAGTATGTTGAAATCCAGTTTTTTTTCTTCATCTTCAATTGCCTCTGTCAAAACTTGCGTTGCGAGCGCCCGCGTCCTGGTTTGGAAGAGGGACCATGGGTCAAGAGGAGGATCAGGACCCCCTCATAAGAAAGGGCTCGGTCCAAGACATTGAATTGGCCAGCATTTCGACAAAGTCTCGGACGACAGGGGATCTGGAAAAGCCGAAGCGCGAATCGAAGCTATCCGGATGGAAGTTCAGCCTCACCACAAGCGCTCTTACATCCTTCCTTGTCCTGATAACGAACCTCGGTGTGACAATATGGGCGACGACAAGAGAGGAATTCAACAACCAATACAAGGGCAAAACCGGCCTACGGATTCTACAAGAAGGCGCATGTGCCGATACTAAAAAAACAAACACTGCAATCCATTTGGTTATTAACATTTTGAGTACGATTCTCTTGGCTGCCAGCAATTATTGCATGCAATGCTTATCGGCACCGACGCGGGATGATGCCCAAAAGGCTCATCTGAAGGGAAGATGGGTGGACATTGGAGTCCCAAGTGTCCACAATTTGTCCAAGATACCGTGGATCCGGGTTCTGCTATGGGCTTTATTGGTGCTGTCATCCGTGCCACTGCACTTATTGTAGGTTTATTTTGCTATTTTGTCTTATTTTCATGGTGATACAGTTCATATATTAACAGTTTTCAGGTACAATTCCGTCGTTTTTGCATCACTGTCAACGATACAATATGACGTCTATACCATTGCCGATTGGTCTTCTAGCAAGGATTCGCTATTCAACCGTACTTTTGAGCAGCTCAACAGCTCCAAAGTGTTTCAAGACATTTACTATCACAAGTCTTCCATTAATAGTAGTTATTCTTATTCATCACTCGACGAAAGCTTCAAGGAGCACGTGTGGGACCTTGCTCGACAGGGCGTAAAAGAGGGTCAGCTGGACAAGTTGACTCCCGAAGAGTGCATCGACGCGTACGCCACGGCCTTTCAGACATCCCACCGGGTCCTGATCACGGTTACCGAGTCTGGCTCCAACTCATCCCTGGAAGGAATTCCTATTTGGAAGACGAATTCCTACTTCCAGTCCGCGAGCGACCAACACTGCGTGGTGGATGTTTACGAATGGGTTTGCTCCACCATGGGGTGTTATGGCAACATTTGCCGGGAAAAGATATCGACAGTCAGGGAAAATGCAGATGACTGGAAACCGTTCGACTCTCCCCGAGTAAAATATTGCCTCAGCCAACCGGTCACTCAACATTGCAAACTTTACTTCAGCACATCAGTCATGGCTTTTGTCATTGTCGCAAACGCCATAAAAGTCTGTGTGATATTATTTACGGCATATCGCCCCCCAGACGAGCTATTACTTGTCCTCGGCGACGCCATTGAATCATTTCTCAAAGTGCCAGACGCATCCTCCACAGATAGCTGTCTAGCGTCTTCTGATCACATCAAGCGTAGCGTCATGAATTGGACCGGGCCTCGTCTCTGGTATCCATTTAAGAGGCGATCGGGGGCGGCCGTAACTCGCCGCCGCTGGGCTGCAAGTTTATCAATGTAAGGTTACACCCTTTACTATTCATCATAGGCCTCTCGTCTCCATCATACATGTCGCGGAAAATTCATGATGTTCCATTGCTGACTTATAGAACTAGATACTTGATTGCACTTATTACTACAGTCTCCCTCCTAGTTTGGGGTATCGTGGTCTTGGCTGGCCCCCACGATATTGCCTCCATCTGGTCTCTGGGCATTGGAACAGCGACTGAATCCGCCATAATCAACTTCTACGGTCTTGACACTGGTGCGTCCAGTACGATCGTCTGGAGTATTCTTATTGCAAACGTCCCGCAGCTTTTCTTCTCCTTTCTATACTTTCAGTACAATGGCCTCTTCACATGCATGTTGGCTGCAAAGGAGTGGAGCGACTTTGGTCGTAAACGACGAGGAGTACGTGTTGCTGCGGATCCAGTAGGCTCGCAGCGTTCACGATATTTTCTCCAGCTCCCGTATCGCTGGGGAATCCCGCTGATTCTCATGTCGATACTTATTCATTGGCTGCTGTCCCAGAGTTTATTTGTTGTCGCCATCGAGACTGAGGCCCTCTGGGCTGGTTCTACCACGGAAAGCGAACAGGAGCTTTTTACAACATGCGGTTACTCACCTGCCGCCATCATCCTTGTGGTCATCACTTCGATAATCATGGTTTCTGCCGTTATAGTGACGGGATTCACACGCTTACCAACCGCGATTCCGCTCGTAGGGAGCTGCAGTCTGGCTATTGCAGCTGCTTGTCACCACCCCGATGGAATTCCTCAACCAGATGCGGCGCTACATCCTCTGAAATGGGGAGTAATGCAAAAGCCGAGCGAAGGTCCACAAGGGAAAAGACCAGGACATTGCGGATTTTCTAGTGAACATGTGGACGAGCCCGAAGCGGGTGCTGAGTATTCATAGATGGCTATTTTAGGGCCTTAATTTAGAATTTTCCAAAGAAATAAAATAATATAATACGAGCTGCTTAAGTCTATCAGCATTGGAGCATGGCATATTTTACCTCCAATCCGCTAGCGCCCTCACAGAGTCGGGCTAATTTGCCCAGACTTAGACTCCACCCAATCCACCATACCAGAAAGATTTCAAGCTAGGCCAGATACAGTAACTCCGAGGCTCCAATGAGGCGATGTCTGCTCTCATGCTCAATCGACTTTTCGACAAGTCCGTTGACTCTGCTGCATTATTATCATTGTCCGCAGCAAAATGAGCTCTATCAATCCACAGGCTGGCCAAGGAACTCCAACTGGGCGGCGCAAGGGCGCGTTCCATATTTGGACCGGAGATTCCTTTGGCCCCAGGTTCAATGGAAGGCTGACTACAAATGCCTGTCGAATGTGCCGCCACCGCAAAGTCAAGTGTGTCGTTGACGAACCACAGTCTGCATCGTCTGCGTCGCCTCCGCCAACTGCTTCCTGCAAACAATGCAAAAATTTAAAGCTTGAGTGTCGATGGGATGAGATTGATGGAAGAAAAAGGAAGCGAGCCAGAACCTCCAGCGGAAAGAGCACGGTGACAGCTAACCGGCAGAATGATGTGGCAAACGACGTTCCCGCCCAGCCAACCTCGGAAAATTGGACAGAGTCGAGACAGGAAGACGAATCGCCATTCCCAAGAGGCAACCCAGCCATATTAGACCTGGCCTGCACCCCCTCAACAGGAAACATTTCAAGAACTGCGACACTACTGAACTGCGATAGCACTTTCGATCCTGATAGCCCGCAGTTCTCACAGCAATTTCTAGAAGGGCTTGGACAAGACTCCGATATACTTCATGAATGGGCCGATGTCGATAACTTTGTCTTCGGTCTGGACATTTTCGAGGGCAGCCCTGGGGGTGTTCCGGGTAGCTCCGAGCCTGACAAGCAAGCGCCTCCCTTACGCCACAAACCAGGAACCATTCGACTGCGATACTACCGAAGACTGGGACCAACGGCTGTCACACCTGGATTTAGAAGGTTGATGGCCGTAGTGACCCCGGGACGCGACAATACTGGCACCTCGGATGACAGGACTCCTCGTTCCGAACGCGACTTAAGCAATGGCGCTGGACCTGAAACCCCTTGCTCTCTCCCAAGTACCCACGACCATTTCGCAGCAAATTCTCGTGGGCCGCATCCGAAGATATTGCCTCATATTTTGACCGTTTTCTTCGAGAACTTTGGAGAACACTTTCCATTTATTAACCCGGACATTCTCGCCGGTCATTTGCAATCCGGAGAGGCGTCGGGCTTCGTTTTAAACGCCATCGCGGCGCTAACCCTGAGGTTTTGTCCATATGATGGAGAATTGGCAGAGATTAGAGACGATGCTGATTCGAAGTGGCGCCGGGGAGCTTCCTATCTAGAGAAGGCGAAGGAGCAGCTCATCTCCCTCATGAATTTCCCAGCCCCGGACGCTGTTTCGGGGATTTTAATACTTGCTTGGGCAGAGTTTGGCCACAATAACGAAGCTGGTATGTACAGAGACAATACAAATCTCCTTGGGATAATAATGCTCACCGTAACAAAAGGACTTTGGATATTATCTGGCATGGCAATTCGCATGGCCCAGGATCTCGGCTTTCATCGCACCCCAGAGACAAACCCAGACCCTGGAACGAGCTTCCACGACCATGCACGACCAGGCCCAGACGGAAAGGTTGTTCTCACCGACGAGCAAGCAGCTATGCACCAGATAAAAAGCAGATTATTAATATTCTGGGTTGCCTTTACCTTGGATGTTTACGTGTCTCTGGTTACTGGCCGAACCCCAACCCTTCGGCCGACTGAAATAGAGGTGGCACTTCCGACAGCCCACGACATGAAGCATGCTCAGCTGGACTATAAGGAGGAAGTAACACCGAAAAACATCATATTTCCCGAGACAGTTGCATTGATGGTGCGATTTTCATATGCTCTCGAAGCCCTAAACCAACCAACGCGCACTAAAATTTGGGACGAGCTGAACCCTCTTGGAAATCAAGGTGGCCAAACCAGCGCATCCCGAATTCAGAGCTGTCTTTCACAGATCGTCCAAAGCTACGAAGCCCTGCCTCGCGAATTGAATTTTAGCGGGGACAACTACAAGGCCGCAATACAACATAACCATGCTGGGTTATACCTAACACTGCATGTCTTTTACTACACGTTTATCATTCTCTTGTCAAGTGGCCAGAATGTGTCGAGCGGCCCACCGCAATCGGGGCCTTTGCTGAACAATGAATCAGAAATTCAAGAGAGTTCTCACGACGATGAGGAGCGGTCCAGGACAGTCATGACCGCATGCCAGAAAATGACACAAATGCTTGTGGTGTCGGATCTGATTGACAAGAAGGTACACCTCTCATTACCATTCACAAGCCACTGCTTCTATTTGGCAGCGTCGTCAATTCTTCAGAATGTCAAGTTACAAGCTCGATTCGAGAAGACACTCTCATACAATTTACTGTCCTCGACCGCAGCCACTGACTACGAGCTCTTGAAAACGAAGCTAGAAGAACAGAGTGCGTACTACGGGCCCATTAGCAGCGTCATCGCTACTCTCAACCGACAGGAAAAATCCAACGCTCAAATTTGGGAAAAGGCGGAAGGTGGCACGGACGATGAAGATGATACGTGCACAGTTAGGGTTGATGGTTTTGGTGATCCGGGGATGATGCATAGATACACAATACCTCGAGGCGGGTAGAGGGTAGCGAGTGTGTCTGCCCGTGCAGGTTCGAACTCCATTCGTGTTCCAGTCGCACAAACTGTGGCTATCCAGACAAGCGTGTCTTGGAGGTAAAAAAGCAAGACCTTATTCGGACAGACAACAAAATTTCCAGTAACAAAAAAAGTCAAGACCTTCATCTTATCAGGATGAGATAGATACCCTATTTGTTACTAGTCTACTAGAATTGTTTGTAAAGTGATGAGCAGAGAGTCTGACAACGCCTCGCGACCGGTCACCAGCAAATTCAACAAAATAAATAAAATAAACCAGCGTAAATAGTCTGACGAATAATAAGATAAGATTTATTTGTTATGCCAGTGTTCGAAGATATTATTTATTGTTCTAGACCTTAGATCGAAAATGTTTCCACCCTAATCCTCCGGGTCATAGATACTAGGGAAGTTCGTAAATGACCCCGAAAGTGTTAAATTTTGGGCCATCCTGCGCCGCATCTAGCTCGTGAATACTAAAAAAGCTAATGATACCTTCAGCCGGCTTGTTGGTGATGACCTTTACATCGCTAAAGTCGACGCGGTCTTCGCCAGGAAGGGCCATTGGCGCCGAGAAGCCGATGAGCTTAGTCGCGCGTGTGTTGCATATTCGGCAAAAGACTGATCCATCGTACGTCATGAAGTGAGTGATGCACGATGAACAGAAAGTGTGATTGCAGGGGCGGATGCTTGGTATGTTGTCAGCAAAAGAAGTTCCTGTTCTGCAAAGACAGGACACTCACATTGAGTCACACATCATTTTTCGGCAACAAGTACATCCCACCTTGGTCGAGCCACTGAAGCTGGATCCTAATTCGATGCCCCCTAACAGGACATCAATCTCACCTACACTCTTTATGTCGACCGCTTCACTTCCATGGGTGACGGCTCCCTCGCCGTAGGATGCGAAAAATGGCAGTCCCTCTTTCTTGTACATCTCCGGCGTGATCGGTGTCGGAGGCGCAAGCATTCCTGTGAGTGTTTCGAAAGCCACCGAGTTTAGAATCTGCACGCTGAGCATCGTCGCCCGAGATTTACACCACGCGTTGCGGCTGAATGGGTCTTTGTGAACAACCTGGCGGATCTGCGAACCGGCAGCGATGCCCATTGCCCAACCAACTTGGCTGCGGGGAGAAACAGTATTAGCTGAAACCTTCCAATATCTAGTCACGGCTGAATCTAAGGTAACAGTAAAGATGTGAAAACTTACTCTATAGGTTTCGGAGATTGCTGCGAGTAGGTTTGTGAACTCGACGCCCTCGGACTTAGGCTGCTGTATTGGTCTGCTGAATATGACTTTGGTGGCGACTGGTATGGTGCTGGCGAAGAGAGAGCAGAAGGGGAAGAATAACTGGACTGTGTTGGCTCTGTTGTGGCTGGCGAAGCCATCTGAGACGCGGACATGGGACTACTGTATTGCGCTCCAGAATATGACATTGGCGGTGACTGATATGCTGCTGGCGAAGAGAGAGCAGAAGGTGAAGAATAGGCGGACTCTACTGGCTCTGCTGTGACCGGCGAAGGCGTATAGGACACAGGCATGGGACTACTATATTGTGATGCTGTTGGGGCAGCATAAGACACGGAATGATCCCGTGCTTCTGTAGTGGGTAAGTATGCCATGGGGGAAACCTGATACGTCTGCTGTGCTGGAGCTGCTGTATAACTTGTAGGCATTTCAGCTGCATGGTGATGCGGCATCATATACGGCGGTCCCATCATTTCAGACGGCATATGTTGCGGAGGAGCGTGCATGGACATTTGGGCATGTTCATATTCGCCGTACGATTTCACGTCCTCTGATCTTTTGCCCCTGAACGGGTTGCTCAAAGACATTCGAAATCGTGACTTTCGGTGGCCTGCATTGGGTCACGCCGAGGGCATAACATCAAATCCGCTGTAACCAGCGTTGACCGGCTGGGGAAGTTCTGATTTTGGCTGATATGGCTGTGGCTGTGGGTATCCGTAAGGGTAAGGATTCGGGGGCTGGGGAGGGTCAACGTGTGCTGGTGGCGTAGCCTTGTCCACAATTTCAATGATAGAGTTGTCTTCTACTCCCTGTTCTTGGAGAGAGCCAGTACCGAGATGTCGGTTCTGATACTGCAGCTTGAAAATTCCGTTGTTGGGGGATTCGCCCGCGACCTTGACGCCTGTTTTTGATAGCTCTTCAAGGCAGGCTTCAGTAGTCCACCAGGGTGGCCACTCGACAGACTTGGTACGATTAACTCCATTCTCTGTGTAAGTCACAGTTATGTTGAAGTGATATATGGCTTTCATGGACACCTCTATTCCGGGGTACCATGGAACGGGTGCATTAGTGAGTCCATGTGGGTAGCTTGGCGGCTGAGCCGTAGTCAGTTGCGAGCCGTATAGATGGCGCATGTAAACGGGGCGGTTTTGCTCAATCCATTCATTCGCACTTTTGGACAAGTCGGAGGCAGATCCCTTGTTTAAGCTCAGATTCGTCCAACTGAGAACCACCACATCCGTGTGCAAGCTCCGTGGCGTGTCGGCGGGCGCTGTATTCTCTGCATTTCGCGGTCCAACAATCCACTGGTTTCCCGGCACAATTTCGAGCTGAATACCTCCAACATCTTCCTTGCCAGTGACTTGTTTCTCTACAGAGTAACCCGAGCCTAGTGGCATGGCAATGAATTGCTTCACGGTATCCTGCCCAACCGTGATGCCATCAACGTATTTTTGTGGCGGCACTGACACATAGTCCTGCTTTGATGAGCGTTGCGCTGAGGGGTTATTCCAAGGAAGACCAGAAACTGCATTGACTCCGCCAATGAATGGCCGCACCGCAAAGCCATCTCTAGTGGCTTTAAATGACATGAACATGGCTTCGCGCTGATACATTGGAAAGAATACACCACCCTTTCGGGCCATGTCCATCAGACTGGCATTGCCAGATTTCTCCAGCTTTTGCTTGATGCAAGAAATATTTGAGACTGGAATATGGCCTATTCCAGAGGGTTGATTGACAGTGGTGCTCTGCTCCGGCAGTCTCAAGGTCCGATTGAATGCAATCTCAAGCTGCGCAGGAAACGATGTCGCGATGACCTTACCCTCCTTGCACCGAACTCGCAGACGGCGGAGATTGTCATTGTATCTGCTGAAGGGCTCATCTTTGTTAATCAGTAGCCCTGATGCTGCTTCAATGTCATAAGAGGATTGTCCATCAACAACGCTGATTTGGAATTCCGTAGGTACGGCCTTGTCGGCGCTCCAATCCCGGACTGCAAGGGAAGCATGCTTAGCAGACACTGGCGCTTCAAATTGATTGTCTTCCAGCAGCTTGGCAACTTGCTTTAGTGTCATGTACCAGGGGCCATGGATGCCAACAGTGAACCTCTGTGTATGACTTGGTTTCCGGACCCCAACAAGGGTAATGTTGATGTAGTCAGCCGGAGGAAAGCCTAGACGTGCATGATGGTTAACTCCAGCGTCAGCAATTGCGACGATGAGGGTATCTGACCTTCCATAGTCAGGCGCACACTATGCACCGGCTGGACCGGCAATTCTGTGGCGCCATTATTTTGAGGGGCTGGCTTCAAATTTGACAGCCAAGAGTCAATTCCTGAGAATGTCACAACCTCACCCTCGGGATCCACGGGCGGGGGAGGTTCCTCATCCTTTGGACGGCGACCTGGGCCGGGCGGTGTTGCCTGGCCTGGCCCAACCGGATATTTTGGGCTGTCCGCGCTGTCGTCATCATCCTTCGGCACGTCTCGGTCCGTTTTGGGCGCCTGTGGCCCCTCACCGCCGTCCTTCAGCCGTCGAATGAACTTCCTCATTGGCGAGGCTTGTGGTGGGATTGGTCGGAGGCGGTTGGCACAACCAATGAATATCCGTGCTTCTCGGGCAACTCGACCTTGTCTTGGCACGGGGGAGCAGCAAACTTATCCATTCCAAGGTCGAAGATCAACTGTAGCTCTTGGCCCTGTTGCCGTCCTTATCCGTCTTGGTGGCGCTGCGGCTGAACGATAGCGCCCTTAGATTGCCGCCTTTTGATAGGCTGAGCCGTACCGCCCCATGGTCTCGACCTCTCAAGGAGCCAACTATTGGCAGGCGCATGGAGATCGGCAGCATTTTTCTAACCTAACTTTGGTTAGGATAAATGGAATTTGCCGTTGCCTCAATCAGCAGATATCGCGTGTAGGTTTCCCAATAATGAGTACTGGAACCACCAACCACTGTTCGTAACATGAATCTAGTCACTAAGAATAATGCCACTGATTCAGTCGTATTCTTATTCCATAATTAAATGAATTCATAGGTCCAAAGTTCAAGATAATGCTACCCGTCTGTTTTCGCAATTTAACAGACATGTTCTAAGGCCTACGATCATACAGCAAATGGTTACAACAACCAAAAAGATCATTGATGAATTCAATCTGAACTGTTGACAAGAGCTATAGAGGCTTCCAGCGACTAATTGAAAAATTGAATAAATCGACATGCATAAGATGAAACATAACCGCCCTCTAGCAGAAAGATTGAACTCCCAACAGGGCATTAATTACACTATCGATAGAGGGGAGATATTTCCATGTCACCAAGAGAAAATCAGTGCCCAACACCATCAATTTCGTCCGTATCCTTCTTCTCGCATGCTATGTTTGGAAAGTATGATCCGTACTTTGGTGCACATCTCCCCAGCTTCCTACTCTTACGGCTTGGTCGGCCTTCACCCGCTTTACTCAACTCTGTAATGCGCACTTCGTCTGGAATGGCATGGGACTTGTCGCAGTACATGTTATGTATGCGGCAGTTTTCCTCAGTGGTGTCGCATGCAGGCACGCAGATCTTGTGTGTGACGTTTTTGTAGTTGTCATCTGAGCACTGATACTTCGTCTTTACGCAGTGGAACCGCGGCTCACAACTCGGGTAGCCTTCGCCACACCGGCGCACGTTGGACCGCGGCTGCTTCGACGGGCCATTCCAGAGGTCATTGTCAGTTTCGTCATCTGAATCAGAGTCCCCGACGAATTGGGTCACATAATTGGATTGGCTGAGTAAGTCGAAATTAACCTCCGGTTGCTTAGGTGGCGGCAGGACAGAGTCGTTGCTGCTTGCTAGACTGTACCCAGTCGAGTTGGTAACACAGCGGCTGGTGTCCAGCCATGTGGCAGTGACAGCATCATACCATAGCTGCGTCATATTTATGACGTTGTCTAACGTAAAGTAGATGCGACAGTCGGCAGCCATGTAGGAAAACTGCAGCGGGGCAGCCGAAGACTTGTTTGAATCGCGCACCTGGTCGCGAAGATTGAAGCTGAGGTAGTTGACCAGCATACCAGTGTCCCGACTGTTTGTCTTTGGGTTAAGAGGCGGAAGTTTGGAGACTGTCTCGTCTTGCGAATAGCTATTCGCATCGGCAAAGTCCTCGTCGAGCTGGTCGTCGGTATATAGCGCCGCTCCACGAGTGCCCGCCCCGGCTTGCATGGGCCCAGCCTCAGGGAGCCCGCCTACAACTATGGTGCGTACACCTGCTTGATGTGTCATCATCTCTAGGAACAGTGTACAAGTTGAGGCGCATTGGCCGTCCGTGAGCTTGTAGGCATCAGTATTAGCAGTATCGTGGCGGTTGTAAACTTGGAGATACTCACAATGACTATCTGCTCCGATTTGAATGGTGGGAGAGCACTTTTGTTGGCACCAGAAACATACTGCCCACTATACCAATCGTCGAAAATCGCGCCTTGAAAGTTGATGTTCGAAAAGTCATATTGCTCCTAGAGAGGTTTCATTTTAGCGGGTTATGTCACAGCCGGGATGGCTCAAGACAACGTACCACAAGTGAGAAGTAATCTCCATTTGCCGCTCTCGGGCCGTAATATTGCGACCAAGATGAAAAGTTCCGACCAGTGTCTGCGTTGATGCGATCCGTAACGATCCACTCATCCCCCTCCAATTGGATCTTTTTCTCATGCTTGGGTGGAAGATCTGCCCAAAAGCTGGTGGTAGCGTTGCCAACCACATTGGCTAGCGGATGACTGCGCCTGCGACTGCCCGCAAAAGGCATGATGTTTGGAAAGAAAGACCCAAATGTGGTAAAGGCAAGGAGTGGTTGTCCACCTAGGTTGCCTTGGAGGTCGATGAGAATACGCTTGACCTTCTTACTCTGTGCTTTGCTGATGAAATCGTTGACGGCAATTGCAAAGGTATTGATGCTGTAGCCCGCCTCATCGAAACTTGGAATACTGAGCACACCAGTACTTATATCCTCTAGGATATATCCGGTTACTACTCCTCCGATGACACCTGGGAACAAGTCGTCCTGTACCACGATCGGACCATCGGGGTATGCGCCATATGTGGTATCAGTCCAGTTTTGTAGCGATGGGGTTGTGTCATCGTCACTATCATCTTCGCTCAAGTCAAAAACGTCAGGCACCTTCACTTCATCATAGTTCTTGGGGAAATTCCCCAACACGAAAAAATTGTAAAAGTCACCAGCCGTACTGAGAGGTCCAGTAAATGTGGTCCCAGTGTAAACGGCTAGCCAGTTACCCTCAAGTGAGTTTGTGCCGTTCTCGAAGGTTATGGTCAGCGCATCGCCGGGGTAAAAGGTCGCTCCTTCGTTGAAGAGGTCGTAATATTGTAGGATTTCTAATACAGGCTGATACATGATCTGGTTCCAGTCTGCGTGAGGTTCGACCGTTCCAATAGAGTTCTGCGACGCGAAGCGCTTCAACCAATCGATGGCATCCTCGTCGTTTATAGTTGCGATGGCTGAAATCTCGTATCCGTTATTACGTCGCTCAAAAACATCGTCTAGATATTACAGTTAGCGAACGGAGACCTTGTTGCTGTTGAACGAGCCTGCTCACCTAGATAATAAACCTTGGGTGCTTGCACTCCGTCTATGGAAGCAGACACCAGAGAAACACCGGTACCAAATGTGAAAGCGGACATGGCACCGGCATATAGATTTACATGAGTATCGTGCATGCCATATACAAGGCGCATCACATCAGCCTCAAAGTCATACTGGTTCTCATAACGACCTGCACGGACATTGGCCGAGATATCTTGCAAAGCCCTATCAACATCGACGGGAGGCTGCTGATATCCCGCGGGTGGATTGCGCAGATAGGCAAGCGAGCTCTGAAACTGTATTGTCGTGTTGAAGTAATCAAGAAACCGCAGCGCCACATCAGAGCGAAATGGTAGACTTGTTAGACACTCGTAGGCGTCCGACGCCCAATGGTACCAGTAGCCTATTAGGTATTAGAGACGGGATATTTGTGAAGTCTGTCTTTGTCAGCCCACCATCGTTCACATTATCGATGATATCTCCACATATAGTCGATTCTGCCTGAGCTGTGCTAGTTTGAGTCGGCTCGCTGATCGTAATGATTTCGCGCTTGTTTGGCTGAAAGCCAACGACAGATCGAGCTGCGATGGTATGGGGAGCTACCCCAAAAACACAAAGGGCGACGAGGCTGAGGCGGGGGATGTTCATTTTGCTTGGCCCAATTGCAACAGGCTGATCTATACAATATGTTGCTATCTAAGCACGCTGCAATGGCCTGCGGGCCTGGGACTTTATAATTCTTGATGAAATTTGCCTTCCTTACATTGGGCTTGGAATATCCTTTGGGGGCCAAATTTAGGCAGGAACCCAGTGGTCTTTTCTCCGACCTTTAGTAAATCAGAGCGCCTGAGGAGCCATATTTCCTACATACAATTGATAGAATCTCATTGGATAATGCCATCATTTGGTAAATCCAGTGGCATTTACTGGAAATCAATATATCATCACCAATGCTTCTCAAGATATCAGCTTCATGTTGCGTTTGCATAAAGAATCTACCTTTAGTCATTATCGATTGGTGTGGTACACGCGACTAGTTGCAGGGGCAATAAGCATAAGTAAGCTTGTTATGTCCGACGAAACGGAGGAGTTAAAGTAGGGTTGCATCAGTTGACACACCCTCTCTCTTTTCTCCTGCTCTCAATAGGATGGCCACTGAGGCGGCTAAAAATAATCTGCGGACTTAAGGGCAAGCCGTATCAATCACGTTGCATTCGGATTGGGAATGACAACAGGGTTTCACTCCAGTACTAGATGGTATCCAAGTAGTGAGTAAGATGGCGCGTAATCTCGGAGTGATCGGGAAACGTTGACGGTAGCACCATGTATGAGCAACAATATGCACGTGGCATGTGCACCAGCCTAATGGAAATGACAAAGGTAGAAGTTAGATGTCTAATAAATCCTAATCATCCTAAATCCTATGATATGGATAAAGTGAGGCTGAATATGTCAAATTTGGACAACTGTTCCTGGTGCGGCTGATAGCTGAGAAGCCCTCGTGACAGCAAAATCTGACATGCACCCATCTACCACTGATCCTCCCCATGCAAGTCGTCTCAGCTTCAAGATTCAAGATGACATGACAAAAGTTCTTAATGACTAATTCAAGTTTCGTTTTGGCCCCAACGCAGCCACCATATCAACAGGCTATTCAACCCTGAATTTGAGCCACGGACACTCAAGGTACAGACAAGATGGAGCTGCATCTTGCCGTTGCAGAGGTCAGAATGGGCCGACCGCAGGAGCATTTTGACTCGGCAATTTCCGGGACCTACGAGATAGAGCCCGAGATTTACAGAGACCTTTTTGCGCCGTTGATGGAAAATGCTGTGTTTGAGCGCTGGCAAGATTACAGAGCCAATTTCCATTTGCGATATTTTGGTGGGCCAGGCTCAGGCAAGGTATGTACGTCTACAATTGCCAAGGTCTTGTTTCAGTGTGCGCTGAAAACAAAATTCTGAATTAGACTACATTTGTTGCCTTTGCCGCAGAGTCGTTGCGAAATCGGTACGAATCGTCCAAAAATCACGTTGTCGTTTCCATTTTTATTTCCACTCGGGTTACATGGAACGAGGATGCGTTGCTCAAGGTTCTAGAGAGTCTATTCCTCCAGCTTTGCACAAAACAGTCATCCATGACATCTGCTGAATGCATTGCTTTGTACAAGTCGTTCCTGCAGAGGACTTTGTGCAAGGATGCACCCTTAGAATCCCTGAAAGCTTTGCGCGCAGCTGTGTATTCCCGAATCAAAGAACTAGAACACATTTTTCTCCTAGTTGATGGCCTTGACAACTGCCGCCCAGAGACCAATTTTGATAACGTTGGGGTTACTGGGTTTGAAACAGAGCTTGAGAAAGAGCTTTCCAGCTTTGGGTCAAAGGTCAGAATCTTGTCAACGGCACGCGCCTCTCATCTGGAGAATGACGAGTTTATAAATCTTTGGTGGCCGAGTGGTACTGTTAGTTGCGATGGTGAGGAATGCAGTTCTCCAGACAGCGACATGTTGGAATCATCCGTCTACTGGATGTGTCGAGACGAATGCAAAGTCACGTTCTGCTGGCCATGCTATCACCAGGGCGAAGCTTGCGCTCATTGGTACGTAGATTCGGGGCTTCTGGACATGATTCGACGAGGAGCTGACATCACACCCTACTTTTCAAGTAACAGCCAGGCGAATCTTCGGCAGGTGTCCAATGTTTGCATTGACATGAACCGTGCTTTGGAGTTTCGGCTTCCGCGCTACGTTGAGTGGGAAATCAGTCGTCAGCACAGCCAGATCCATTTCGGTGGTATTGGCTCCGACAGAAAAAAGCCTCTTTCGACGTGCAATCGTAGGATCAAGCGCGCGAATAGTGATGAACTCCTCTCTCCGGCCGTTGTGTCCGAAATGTCCGACCATAACATCTCAATCGCCCGTTTACGTCTTGAACTAGCCTATTTTGGACACGGAAATGTCGGCGTAGACCAAGGGCTTCCACGTGAAGTGGTGGCTCTTTTCAATTCTGTTGTTGATAGTTCCTGCAAGCTCGGCATAAAAGCCATAGCAGCGGTTGCTTATTTGACATCGAAAAGAGAAGATGTGGCCCTTGAAAAGGTCAACCAAGTTCTCAAACTAGGGCCAGAAAAGAGTTGCACCCGAATACTTCTCGCCGCCAAGGGCGTTATCATAGTGACCCAGAAGGAATCGCATCCATCTCAATCACTGTTACTTACATTTTATAACAACGTGTTTAAGAGATATGCGACGGATGGATATAATGAAAGGATAAATAAAGCCAAAGAGATGATGCGTGTTGACTTGGAGAGAGCAGAGAAGGAGTGGGAGGAAGAATGGGCTTTGTGGGAATGCGACACCGGATATGGCAGTGACAGTTCAGAAAGCCAGTAACATAATTACAAATTATTAGCCAAAACCATTTACTCCGCTACCCTAAGCCAAATAACTCTTTTGGTATATGTTCTTGTCAGGAATGTCGCTTGAATCATCCTTCTGACCACAGCTCCGGCAAATATCCAACCAACTGCTTCGGCTGATTCGGGAAAACCTCCATACTCCGGCTCGCAGATACACATCTCCCTTGCTTTCAACCAAAAGCGCGTTGCCGGAGTACACATCATCTTGCTTCTCCGATAACAACCCATATACAGGCCCCCCGTTTTCGTCAAATGCTCCGGGTTTTATTTTAGACGCTGTAAGAACAATAAATTTGTACTCATCACCGTGTGCAGCCGTATCCAGAAAGACTTCATTGCCAGCAGCAATCTCCGGTGCTCCTGGAATCACCAAATGCCATGCACCTCTTTCATCGCCCTGTTGGACAGCTGCACATTCAGTACTGACCAGGCCATAAATTTCGAGTGCGCCTGCCCCTTTTAGCTCTGGTACCACATCATGATCCGATTCAGGAACGGAAAGGGCTTTCAATTCTTTTTCGATGCTATCCTGAGATGTATATAATTCCATAATTAGCTGGAATCTGATTGGGTCACCATTGTGATTGGTGGCCCAGTAGAAGCGTTCATTTTCAGGCCATTGACTGGCGATTTCAATGGCTCCATTCTTGATAGAAGCCCATGACCAAGATGGGGCAGGGGCAATATCGCGCTCAGCGTGTGTGTTGTCGATGACGGTCCACGCTAACTGCTCATGAAGCTCACGCGCCCAGAGACCGCCACCACAGTCGTCTTTCTCGACATCGCGCACCAGCTTCGCAATGCCCCAGATTGCTTTCAGTTTGTCCTCGTGTTTTGTCAATTTGCATTCTGTGTAATTGCGCACTGAATGCTTCCAAAACAAGGTGGAAGAGTTGGCGGGGTCACCCGAGTCGAATCTGTTCAACTCTTGATTTTGTAGCAATTGCCGCCAATTCCTTTCGATGGAGGCGACCCAGTCTAATTGTGCTGGTATGCCTTTTGGAAATGTTTCACAAGCACTGTTTTCCGCGCAGTCCCAGAATATTTGATGTGATGCAAAATGAAGCATTCGAGGCGACAACATCCTTTCTATACAAGTTCATGGTGAGCGCATGCTTTGCATTGCAGCATTGGGACACAAACCCACCCTGAAAAACCCAGCCCCTTGTGTATAATGGGCTTTTGAGAAGATCACTATCCCATAAATCTGCAGGGATGATAAACCAGCTCTGGCCACGAAAATTAATAGTTGTGGAGTTTTGGCCCTCGTAGGCTTCTGGCCTGGGCCCTCGGAAGAGCCCGTCTGCTGGCAATCTAGAATCGGAGGCGGAAATGTTGCAAAATGAGTACCTGTACACCTTGTGCATTAACCGGGACTCGAATTCCCAGTCTTCCTTCTCATTTTGAATGATGCACAAGGAATCGATCCAAATGTAGTTGATGCCAAGTTCCCTCGCAACACGAATCGCATGTGCAAAAATTTTGCTACCGTTGGAAATATCTTTCCATCGGACTCCACGATCCATAAACTCTTTAAGAGTACCACCCTGTCCAGACAGAAGCTGTGGAAATGGATACGGTTGGTCCTCTGGTTTTGGGCCCCATGAATGGCTTAGAGTGACATATCGGTCTGGCTGTATAGACTCAGTCTTGACGATGCGGAGACAAGAGTTGTCTTTCAAGTCTGGGATTGATTCCAACCCCACATTTAACAACCGGGTAGGCATGAAGCCACTATTTGTCTTTCTGCATTTTTTGTGGCTCTCGCAGTCTTTGAGCCACTCTCTAATTTGATCCCAAGATTCCCCGGTGCTTCCACCAAGCTGATCTTTCATGAACTCTTCTATGGCGCGCTGACATATTAGATAGATGCTAAATATTTAATTTTATTGTATGCTCTACCTGTACGCACCTCGATGTTTCAACAAATAGAACGTCACATCTGGAATATGAGCTCTGCTCTTGTAATCGGGGTGGTTCTCTTCGTCAATCAAGACCGGCGTGAAAGAGAGGATAAAATAGTCGTCCATTTCATCGACTTTTGCTGCTTTTCGTAAGCTCCACCTATAAACTGGAATAGAAGGACGGCTTTCATCAGGTGCCTCTATGGGCCTGAACCATGCATCGAGCGGTAGTTCAGCTTCATTGTGGAGATTTTTGGCAAGCCTCCAACACACTATACAGCACTGTTTCGCTTCCGTATCCTTAATACCCCCTATCAATCCTTCAAAGCTTTCCGAAATGCCCGCAGACTTTTTAAACTCGGCGGCGTCAACGTGGTGGCTACCCCAACCGTGGCCCGATTGCAAGACAAAGGTATGGCAGAATTCGCAAATCATTGTTTAGCCAGAATGATACATGTGTTGCTATTTTGAATGGCGCTAGAAAATAGAGTTTCTTTGTATTTATACACTTCTAGCCCTACAGCCTAATCATCCGTAGATGACAAAAAAACAGAATAATTGCCTCAAGGGTGTTATGGGAGATGACGTGAGCCACCCGGATTCAGCCGCCCCGATGGAACTCTTACTCTGTGCCATGTCGTCTTACGACAAACCACTTTGGTTGGATTATTTTAATTTTTATTGCCATAACCCTATTTTTAGTCTTAGTTTACTTATCAAACCATCCCAGCGATACTCAGCGTCATTACGATTGGCTAAGTTGGGTCTCCGTAAATGGCTTGCGACCATAAACAACAGTACTAGACAATTAGATTAGGGTCAAGCAGTCAATTTCATAGGTTCTGGAGAACTTACACATAAGCCCAACCACAGTTGGACTGTTTTCTCATTTCACGACGATACTCGGCGACAAATACCAACACCTCAGCCCTGTCCCAGCCGAGGACTTGAGTGAATAGATACGTAGTAAATCCGTCCAGGCTTTCATCCATGGCCATCATCAGAAGTATTCCTGCCTGCTTCAACTTGGGGTCTTTCGGCCATCCACTGATGGGACACTTGATCTTGCGCTCCACAATTTCAACAAACCCTGCAGCTTTAAGACCATCTCGCATTAGATGCTCGGTAGCAATGGCAAAGGAGCGGCCCGTCTTCTCGCCGACTTCATAGAACAGCTTGGCCCAGCGATTGAAGGGGTGGTCATCCGGAAATGACATGTGATCTGACTGGATCTTGACATCCATTTCAAGATCTTGAACCCAACCACCAGGGACAAGGTGACGAAATGCCTTCTTGTACAAGTCCTCCCAGTTCGGGATACTGCCATATAGAGCCCGGAGGTGAACGAAGTCAAAGTGGTCAACGGGCCAGGTCCATTCTTGAGTGCAATCATCAATTACAAACTCCACATTTGGCGGTACCCAGGCGGGTTGAATGGGACTCAGGTCGGTACCAATGACCTTCGCTCCTGGATACTGATCGGCAAAGTCGATTGCCCAGATTCCAGTGCCTGTGCCGATATCAAGCACGCGTGCGGGATTGTCGCCAATAGGGGCGATGAACAACTCATCATCAAGGGTCATCAGTAACACAGTGTGGATGACATCAAGGCCATCAT
Source organism: Calonectria naviculata (assembly GCA_003031705.1). Lineage (NCBI taxonomy): Eukaryota > Fungi > Ascomycota > Sordariomycetes > Hypocreales > Nectriaceae > Calonectria > Calonectria naviculata. Next base: position 39,434 of record NAGG01000215.1, on the reverse strand, counting down.
TTTGCTGAGCATCATTTGGCGCCCAGTAATCGGCCGTTTTGACATTCTGGTAAGTGCGTCCGTGGAGTTTGCGATAATCGAGAATGCTCTCGGATACGGAAGTTGTGGACGATGCACGGCTGTCTGTTCCAAGGGTTGAGTCGCCTTCGCCATTATCCTGCTCCTCTTCATCATTAGGATCTGCCTCGATATTCAATGAGGCTTCCGGCCGGTGGGAAGGCGTCTCTGTGAGACCCTCTGGTGATCCTGCGGGTGATATTTGACTCGCCATAGCAATTGAGGGGTAAAGATAGAGATCAGAGCAATTTATTCTCGAAACATGGAGCTGGCTGTAACATATTTGATCCTCCCCTGCTGCATACTAACCGCGGCTCATTGATTGGGTCTTGGGCTGTCTCCCCCTCCCCGCAGATCACACCACCTCGGATAATTGACCAAATTCTGCTTGTTGCTCGATAAAGTATCTCTTGGCTTCCTTGTCAAGTTTTATTGGCAGATCACCTGACGCAAACAGACCATTGATAACCCAAATCATTGCCCGTCTTGGAAATTTTGACTGTAGAGTGCAACGGAGTTGGGGTTTTGAGGAACAATTATGCCGCTACTGGAGTCTAGAGCCAGCATATGTTTGTAAGATTCATGGAAAGTCATAGCCTAGTCAAAAAATAGATTCAACAAGAAAAATATTCCTTATATCATATATGATAAGTAAATTTACGTGTTCATGAGCTTTAGTTTACCAGGTGCTATGTCGTAGGAGAGATGTCCAGAAAACCTTCATGGAAGCATCACAGAACAATTCATAGGCTAATAATCAGTATCGATATAATATGAATTACTTAATCTGATTATATTTGCAACAATCCTACCTCTTCTATACATCCCAGCAATGTTGTCTTCATTGGTAAGACGTGTGAATGAGACGGTCAAATGACTTCAAACGACCTTACCCTAGACCACTGGTTAGTTTGTGAAACTTGGCCGGTCGCAATTGGTATGCACTACCTGTTGGCAAAAGATTGGATTTTCCACATTAGTCTTAGTCTCATATACTTTCTGCACCTGAAATAGCTGATATCATTTTGGCTACGTCTGCCTTGGCAGTGCATGCAAAGCTGTTGAGCTGTTGAGAAGGTTGCCTCCCCATTGAAAGACGCACATGCTGCCCCACTTGCAGGGGTAGAGGATTGGAATTACCGTACGAGGATTAGTTCAACAGGGGTGCCGTGATTCACATCTGATGATTGGACATTAGGATGATGTAAGCTTGACATCGAGACCTTCACGTCCAATAGAGCTCTAGTCCCTGGTGGAAAATGAAACAGGACATGGTACGAGGTTGGTCTTTTGTGGCTTGTTGCCTTACGGCAAGGCGGTTTCCCATGCGGACCATTCCGCCCGGGGATGGTGTCAATTATTTTATTTCGTCATCCTTGTTCTTTCATCCGAACTATTCCATGTCGTGTGCTACCTCACGACGAACGTTGACACTGTCCAAGCGCGTCTACACGACGCTAGGATGGTTTCCAAAGCCGGGCATGTTAACCTCACCTGGAAATATAACCAGGCTCCTCGAGCTACAGCTATCTCCAATGATCAGATTGATCTGTACAAGGATCGAATTCGAAAGCTATACTTGGATCAGAACCTGAGCCGAAAGCAGGTGATAGAGAGATTGGAAGAACTGTACGGGTTTGTGATATCGTATGTGTCTCTACAGCCCAAAAAGTGTTTCCTAACAAGATGAAGGTTGACAGCCAAAACCCAGTCCAGATCAATTCTCAAAAGCTACCAATCGATGGGGCTTTCGGAAGCAACCACGCAAGCGGCCTCGGTCGACAGGTGCCTTCGCCACCACAGCCGACCCAGTTTTGTCCGGGAAACAGCTCCTTCGATATCCAAGCGACATTGCTTCATCCGAGCCCTCTCATACCAACCCCGAGGATAGCCAAAGACCCACGAGCATAGGAAGAGATGATGCATTCAACTTCGAACAGCGCGACACAGAATTCTCACTATCCGATCGGCCTGCGAAGCGATGTAAACCAATGTGCAATATTCATGATGCGTTGGCGCAGATGCGTCAGATTTTACAAGAGAGTCCTGCCTTCCAACAGGATGACTTTAGCTCTGAGACATGTGCTCTGCCCGGGGAAGAGTCAAACCCAAAGGATCCATTGCACCCTTTTTCTCTTGCAGATTTGGATCCACCAAATGACTCAACATGTTTTGAACGCCCTATCTCATCTGTGCACTCGGCCGCAGATATCGATAAATTATGCGCTGAATACCTGGAGAGCTGCTACCTTTTCAAGAGAGCGTTTCGTCGCTATGCCAAAGCATCGATACCATTTCAGTCCAAAACTTCATCGAGCAAGGAACGGAGATCCAAAATGCTGGATCTAGCGAGGACTGCGAAGTCAAGAAGTACCCGCAGAGTGGTTCGCACTATGCTAGAATCCGAGCTGGAGGCTAGTTATGATCCTCTCAGCCAAGGTGAAGGTGAAACAGACAGTCAGTATCTGAAGGATAGGATGTCTCCCGAAGTGTCCTTTTTGTTTCACAAACATCTTGCTCAAATATACTCCTATCATTACAGCAAAGCAAGCGAGGTCCAAGAACATCTGGAGAAATCCCTGAATTTTATGGATGACCATATCCTAAGGGATCCCTCTCAAGTCCGTATTGATCTTTGGACATTCCAACATCTTCCAGATGGTCGAGATAAATATTCAACGTCTCTCGACTTCCACGGTATACTTGGTGGCAACCTGTCGATTGTTATTGCCCCATGCTTGTCGTGGTGCAAGAAAAGACTACAGTATCTTAAGGGATCCGCAGCCGATATGGAGAGTTTATTCGACGCACGGAATAATGCAACCGATCCCATCTCAATAAGCCGCTGGAGGCTGAAATGGAACCACACCGTTCTATGGGCTCACAGTAGCTATCTGTTTGCATATCTATGGCATGATTTGCAAATCCACCCCCCAGCCATCGATGATGTTCTAATATGGCTAAATGAAGAATTCCTACCAGGGATTTCTGCAACCCATTTTCTGATGATCATTTGTAGAATGATTGTCGACGAAGCCCGGTTCTTTGTCCCACAAGGCAGTGCTGAGAAGAGACCTGCCCAAGACGAGGAGTCGGGCGATTTGAGCGACCATTCTTCGTACAATATTCCATCCTGTTTGCTGGCGATTGATAAAATAATACAAAATTATGAAGAATCAACAAGAACCATCAGCGACCGTTTCATCAACCAGTTCCGCAAGCATCACCAATGGGCTACGTCGACGAGAAGGAAAAGCAAAACTGTCAAACAGGTTCAAGAACAACTGCTACAATACCTCAAATATACAATAAAGTTAATAACGCACCCAAGAATGGAAACACCGACGCCTCCAACACCAAAACTTATTCCAGAAGGGTGGGCGCAAGAGCCAGAGGTCGACGTTATCTCACTGACTGACTTTTCGAATGACCCAGCTGTGCATTTCGACTGGACTCTTGAGGATATGATGAAGCGGACAACTATCAGCATGTCAGAAGGCATTCCCAGCATCCTGATGGACACTCTATCTGAGCACACACGCACCTCCAGCATTGCATCTGGCTCCACAGTGTCATTCCGAGCGCACCAGATTTTCTTTAGCGCTTTGCAAGGGAATCCTCCTTTTTCGAAGCAGATGGCGTCTCGAGAGTCGTATTCCTCTGAGACATCACACTCCAGCTCACTCCAAAGATTCAGGGCCGCCGGGAAAAGTGCTTCGGTCGTTTCTTCTTCATTCGCAGGTTACAGAGCTTCAGCACACTCTGGGATAGAAGCGCAGTTTGACATCAATGGCGATACCCTCTTCCCGGGTCTCATGGGAGTGGTGAATGAGGACGATGAAAACGCTTTGGATGATGGAAATGGCATGGACATGACAACAGCTCGGAGCGCTGGCATTGGTGGTGTTGAAAGTACTCATAATCGTTTTCCAATACTAGGGCGATTGGGGGGCCTGTTAAGAGGAAGGTGATGAACAAAAATTAAAGGGTTGAGCAGTTTTGACACGTTGGTAAGGATGTAACCTGACAATAACGATGTACTTGTCGAAGAACTCCCCTAAAGATAAACAAAGGCTGAAATCGGACTTTGTAGTAAATGTATAAATGGATAACATTTTTCCTATCAATAACGAGCTTAAGACTCTTCGGTAAACTTTTTATTTTAACTTAACATTTCAGTAGCATTTTCAAAACACATCAATCCTTCTCGATGAATAAAGCATTCACAGCAGAAAACCCTTCTTTTCATTGGATAATGGACTAAATTCTGCTAACCACTTCATAAACGATCTCTTAGCTTATGTCTATTATTGTTTTACTTATTTACTTTTATTTATTTACTTTTATTATTCATTTTCTTGGTTATTTGTACTTATTTATACTCTTTACTTTGATTCGAAATCCTGGAAACACGGCTTCTGCATCCTACAAAAAATACGAGACAAATATTAGGACTGTCAAATTTTAAAATGACTACAAATGATAATGAAATTGAATACCATTTAAAACTCAAGAATTTACATTCTTTTTAAATCCTTTTGGGAGTGGCTCTTGAAGATATTCATATTCCTCAATAATGCTTTGCCTCTCGGTTTTACATCCCTTCCAACATTCACGCCAATCGCAAACCAAAAACTTGAAGCAAATGGGTTCAATATTCAAACATGGTCGGAAGATCGCACTCATAGTCTTGAAATCGATGTTATTCTTGTCGGAATGTGCGAGAATCAGACTGAGATGACATGTGATAGCAAATAAAAGGTAGTATTGGAAAGGGGAGAGATTCGACAGTTCCTCGACAAGTATCTCTGGAACTTCCATTTCGTAAATATTATCATATTTTGAGCATTCTCTGGATACACGCTCTTGTGCGTCTGAGGGGAACAGCTGGTCGGGTAGCTCCCTTAGCCACGTCTTAAACATGGATGCTATTGTATTGATGTCATAGAGGTCATCTGCTTCAAACAAATTGATGTCATGCTCTACTGCTTGTTAGATCCACCTGCCCTGTAGGGTATAGCATAATGTTACCTTCGTCAAATCTCCGCTGCCATTTCTTGATGTCCACCACACTACCCGGAATACGGTGAATACCATCATATTCACATCCTTTGTAATTCAGATAGTCAATTGCTCTCCATGCGATAGCAGGTAACCAGAATTCTGTCTTGTCTCTCGAATTCTCCAGGAGCTTTGAAATCCTAGTCATACGTGTCTGTTCGACTAGCGGCAGGTTGATGACCTTGAATTGGTATGGCACGCTTTCCCCTGCTCTTGATCCCTCTGCAACTGTATCGAGAGGCTTTTTCCCGCGGAAACCGCTGTTAATGATTTGTGCAGCCCTTTTTGACGTCTTCCGGAGCCCGCTGAAGAGACGCGAAGGTGTTTCTTCTTTCAACGGCTTGGCTTCGGTGTTAGCCCCGACAAAATTGACGGCACGGCCACGAATCGACAGGCCAGTTGATGCGCGATTCTTCTCCATTGACTCGTTCTGGTCAGTGTCTGCTTTTTCAGTGCCCTTTTTGCTGTAATTGGAATATTCGATAGGAGTAGAACCAGGGGTAGAAGTTGCGGATGTGCCGTGAATGTCAGATTTCTTTGCAGCCACTTGATCATGGCTATTTGTGCCAAACTCAGATAGGTTAAAATCAGGGAAGCTGAAATCAGGTAGGTCAAAATCGGGTAAATCAGGCAGTTCTTCTATGCTTGAATTCCCTTTCTGCGACACAAACAGCCAATCCGTGTGTGACATACTGTCTCCAACGTCCCATCCAGGACGCTCACTATTTGTTGGCGAACCATGCTCCTGGACTGGAAATTCACTAAGATCTTCAAATTCAGCTCTGGTTCGAACGAGACGAGAGTCCCCATTGCTTTCTCCAGAAGCAGTTGTAGTAAATTCACTATCGCCATCATCATCGTCATGTGTATGGTCCTGAAGCATTATGATTCGAAGAGATACGAGCATTATGGTTTGTAAATGAGATGCCACATGTTTAGCCATCGCCATTTCCTCCACTGCCCTAGTCGAAAAATAGTCACTAGATGAGGGATATTGGTCATCGCTCTTACCATCTTCCGTATTCGTATCCGAATTGGATTGGTTGTCTGTCGCATCCTTGAACCGTACTTTGGGGCGCTTCGCTCGAGTCCCTTCCGACTTCTCCCGAGGCCGCTTTCCCGAATCCTTTGGTGATGATTGGATAAGCCCAGATCCACGAGGATTGTTGCTATCCTTGGGATCACTCGGCTCAGCCCCGACTTCTTCGATGGCACAAGAGCACAAAGGACAGACACCGTATTCTCTGGGAGCCTGGAAAACCCCTTGGCTCACAATGGCAAGGACCTCAGAACTCGATGAGACAATATCATTATGATGAGTCACAAAGTGGACTTTCAGCTCTTCCGACGTAGCGAAGAATACAGGTTGATCTTCATGAAAATCACAGGCCCATAGTTGGAGTGGATGCACTTTCTGTGCCCAGGTTCGTGAGTGGACAGTTCGCATATGAATAAACCAGTCATTGAAGCGGTCAAAAGCGGAAATGTCAGCAGAACAGTCTTCTGATATGCAGACGTAGGTTTTCAGATCCTTATCAAGGTGCGTTCTGTAAAATATCAGCACTAACCATGACATCTGCCGTAACAAAGTAAAAATACTTACTTCCACCATAGCTTGTTCTTGAACAACGACACTTCATGACTTTCGAAGCACCACGGACAAGTAATCCAACTGGCACTTTTGTCGCCTCGTGGAGGATCAGGATAGTTAATATTCCTGGGTGTTGCTGTTGAAGCTCGTTCTGTACCACTCTGTTGTCCATGTGAAGGCACGTCCAATATTTGCTGCTTTAAAATATCGGTTCGAATATCAGATGGCAATGTCGCTGAGGGAGCTGGTTTCCCTACAGCCCCCTGGCCAGATTGTGATTTTGCATTGATTGAAATATTGGTGAGTAACTGATGATGAGGGAGGGGCGTGTTATCTTCTGAGTCTTTTAAAGTAGTTGTAAGTTGAGAAGTTGTTTCTAATTTCGTTTCAGAAGAAATAGTGATGGGTCGTCGAATTTGTAATTTATTTTGATGCGATCTACGATATAGGAAAGAGCTATATCGAGCAAGGAGTGATTGAACAAGTTGGTGCTGTAGACTCGAGCATGTATTGGGATAGAGCGCCGTGATGCTAAGTCTGGCGATGCTCTCAAAGGCCGACAAGTCATTCCTGTTTACGAAATGCAAAAGCCTTGCCAGGGGCTTTGGGGCAGATGCCCGACGTATGCTAATGCCAAGTCTGTTAAGCCGTACAAGAGCGGCATCGATTCCGTCCAGAGAATATTCCACTGGCGATGAAGACTTATTCAAAAAGGTATCTAGCGAGTACAGTCAGCTTCGTCGGGCTGTAATCACGCACGCGAAGTGTATCTAACCCCAAAGATTGCCTAAACTATCTGCAATGACCTCAAGGAGGAGTGTCACGGTGTTTCTGAGCTCACTCCGACCTTGCAGACGTGCGTCAAGACTCGTTTGCCTTGCTGCAAAGACACCCAGGTACCCGGCCCACTGGTTAAAGCGATCATGATGTTCAGCAAGGATGCGGAGTAATACTGACGATTGATGGGCCAGGTCCTCATTCCCAGCGGCTGACCCAAACTGTTGAAAAATATCGTCGCATTTGACTGCGATACGGTATATCAGGTCCTCATCGCCATCTACGGATGTCATGACTCTGATTGCTCTGACAAGGTCATTCCATCAGATACGATCATGTTCAGATTGGATGCTGCCTTGGCTTGGAAAGCAACGTCGGGTTCCGATTGTCGCAGGCAAATGAGCGTACGCACGTGAAGCAGCACATGTCCCTAGCGCTTACATGCGAACGTTGATAGGCGGTTGCCGGGTTTGAGGCACAGCCTTGCCGCCCGCTTCTCAACTCAGCTCCCCCACTTCATTTCTTCGCAGCCTTCCCAGAGAAATGAAACGTAAGGCCGCGTGGCCAGGAGCTCGCAGCACATTGTCCTTACGCCGCGATCATGGGACATTCTCTACGCGATATCGAAGGCTGGGCCATTTTCCGATCTCTTCAAAAGTTCCGGGGCAGGCTGATCTGGCTTCCCACATCATCATCTGCGAGGCAGAGTGACATCAGTTTGGACTACAGACTCGTTTTGGCAGAAGTAGAGCTCCGAATCATCCTTGCCAGGGATGGTGATGAGATTCATAGCATTGAGAGACGACAGTTGTCTAGAAACGAGTTCGATGAGGCCTCTCATCAAATTACCGAGAGCTGCCGAGTTCTAGGCAAGTGGTGTGCCGATTCAACGGATATCGGCGACGACAACGTTCAAACTTCCGATAATATCTCGATACTTCTAAGACGCATCAACACCCTAAAAACATGTTCTCCACAATCCTTCAGTCTTCTTGTCCCTACGGAATCCGCCCTATTTAAATCCCAGTCTGAGGGATCCATCCAAACACTGTTAAACTCTCTTACAGCTTTAAATAGCCTGATAAACGAAATGGATATCCAGCCAGGAGGCGACTTCCACAGGAACACGACCTCAAAATCGGCAACTTCAGGACAGATCCCGGCCTGGGAGGAAGATGATATTTTCAGCCACAGCGAGGCTGTCAAAAAGCTGCTCAACCAGGAATTCCTTAATTGCCCACAAAACAACCATGAGGCGATTATAAAGCTTCCAGGCACAAAGGATCAAATTGACCACGCATCTTTGGAAATGTTCTTCTCGGTATGCAAAAAACCAAGTAACTGGCAAGAGGCCCGACTAAGTTCGTGAGTCATACAAAAAGTCAAGCCAATCAAAACACTGATTCACTGACATGCTCGAACAGTGATTGTAGCAACATTGAGGATCCTTCCTCTCCCGTACCCATCGAAGGCTTATGTGACGCAGTTCAAGAGGCATCTGAATATGGCGATGGGATGCATCTTCTCGTTAAAGGCAACGCGCTATATGACATATCTGCACGAAACGGGCATCCCCGGCTTCACTCATTGAGCGGTCAACCCGAATGCTTATCAGAACTAATCAGGAGAGGAAAATTTCGACCCATAAGCTTTCAAAACCCAGACACACTACCAATAGCAGAGAAACGAGACCTGGCTTTGGCCCTGTCTTCTTGGCTCATGCGAATGTATGGGTCTTCATGGGGATCGAATGGTTCGAGTGCCAATACCGTATTTGCGCTGAACTGCAACGAAAATAAGGTCTTATCAAACATATTCTGCGTCTCCGCTGAGAATAACAATCCCAAACCTATGATGGAACACCCAAACTTTGAACCGGGGGATCCGATCCTGTCTGCTTTTGCCACATTATTACTGGAGATTGAACTTGGGGAACTCTACGATTTTCAAGATGGACATGCACAGACGAAGCCCTGGCTTCAACTCATCAACTTTGTAAAGAAGGCCGAGTCTCGTCGGGACATATCAGGATTTTACTTGGAGGCCGTCAAAGGTTGCCTGTACTTCCGCCGCCACCAAAAGGCTGCTATGCGTTGTGCTGTTGGCAAAAAGGACGAAATCACTACTTCTAGAGAGATTATCTTTGAAAAGATTGTCAAGCACCTTTTGTTGGGAGTAGATGCTTCACAGAATGTCAAGAAGAGGAGGAGGTCTAGCTCAGACTCTACTGACACTTTACCTGAGAGAAACAAACGTCAGCTGCTGCAAGCAACGAATGAACGAGATCAAACCAGTCACCATACAGCCTTAGAGGTGAACATAGGTAAGCTCAAGGAAACGGCAGACACGTGTGGCTCTTACGAGTCGTCTTCTCGTGTGCAAAAAACAAAACCGTCCAGCAATGGAAACACTTTCGGCCAAGAAAACACAGGCCAAAATTACGATTTTATTTCCAAGGCTAAAAGCATACTTCGGCCTCTCGGAAAGCGGCACGAGCAGGGTCAGAAAGACATACTAAACAATATATATTACCCAAGCGCGGGTGCTTTGTTTGATGATGCTGACTCTGATGAGGTACAGCATACAGTAAGGTGAGAATACAAAATAATAATATAAAATACAATACTGCAATTTTGGCTAACGTGGTATTTCAGAGAAAAGAACAACGCAAAAGTATTTCTGGACAAACTAAACGAGTTTCATGCATCATTGGCAGACCATCAACCTGACTATCCTCCGCCTCGAAGAGTCCGTATTGCCATTCTAGACACAGGTATCAACAGAAAACATCCCGCCATCAGGGCTGCCTTTTACAAAAACCGGATTCAGAAGGACTGGTGCCGGAGCTGGATTGATGACCCGGACGATGTATCGGACTCTGATGGGCATGGCACATGTGCCACCGAACTGCTTCTCAGGGCGTCTGATGCAACGGAAATCTACGTTGCCAAGGTCTTTAGTAATGGTCATTTTTCCTCTGTAGAGGCAACCAATGTTGAGAAGGTAAGCCCATGCGAATTAAAAACTTACGCTTTCACGATGTAGCTAATGTATTTGTAGGCCATACTACACGCTGTTAACGAATGGGAAGTGGATATAATCACCATGTCGTTCGGGTTTCGACGGCCTGAGTTTGGCACTGATAATCAGGTCAAGATTAATGAAAGAGTGGTATCAGCAATCAACTATGCACATACATGTGGCAAAATTATATTTGCAGCGGCCGGAAATCACGGCATCCATGGTAACAGAATGTTTCCAGCCATCCTGTGACAGGTCATCTGCATTCATGCATCAGAGGGAAACGGTTCAAAGGGCGGAATAAGCCCTATGCGGCTTCAAAATGACGAAAATTTCACCACCCTTGGAATAGCGGTGCCCTTGCACCATCCTCAGCAGGGGACCATATATAAATCCGGCACATCATATGCAACGCCCATCGCTGCCGGCATTGCGGCAAACATTCTGATGGCCATTGAGAGCATGGGAGCCACAAACCAAACAATCAATAGAATTAAAAAGGATATTTGGACGGGGGATGGGATGAGACTAATGCTCCAGCTTATTTCCGCCAAGGACGACACTGGTTACAGCTTTATAGCCCCATGGCTAGGACTATGGACCGAGAGCTGGTATCGCAGAGATGATTCACATATATTGACTAAGATTCTAGATGTATTTTTAAAGTAGAGTCTGATATTTATACAAAAACGACACAATTCAAAAACCATTATGATTGCGAGCAAACCTTACTGTGACTATTTTGGCGGATCAATTTTCTCATCCAGGCAAATTATTTCTACGCAGAAAGAAAAGGCCTTTATTAGAACGATGTGCCAAATGTCTGACAATACCAATGCCACTTTTTTCGATTACCACCACCTCTCCGGTATTTCGATTCAGGGTCCAACTAAAACAATAAATAAATAATATCTTTTAGAATTAGTATAATATATAAACCTAAAGCTATTATTTATTGGGTTATTTATGCTGGTTTATCTTATTTATTTCGTTGAATTGGTGGGTGTGCTGCGAGGCGTTTTCAGACGTTTGTTTGGCTCATCATTTTAACACGCATGTCAGCAGATCCTTTCCAAATCTCCCACTCTCATAATGCCGATTAACGCCGAGCCGCTGCCCCCACAAAGAGGGGGTGGCTGAAACAGTGAGAGTGAATTGAAACACGGGGTTTGTTTTGATAATTATAATCAGCGCATATTACTACTCTCCACAGATTCAGACATCACCTAGAAGAGCTTCAATCAAGTGTCAATTTCCATCATATCTACTAGAAATCATGTCAATCAATCCCATACCCACATACCATGTTTGTCCCGACTTCTCGACTCCGCCAGACGGCCCAATTCGCCTTGGCTCCGTGCTAATCAACCCACGGGATCTTGAACCATTGAATGAGTTTGACGTTGTTAAAATCCCAGAGGGCAGCGTCCATCCGACCAATATTAAGAGCGGAGTCACTATAAGCTTAAATAAGCTCCAGTCCGCCGAGCTCGGGATATGGGTCAAAATATTGGGTCTTTGGAAGTTGGGTGGCGATATTAGTGTGCTTGGAAATCGTTCAAAAGAGGAGACATTAACAGTGAAGCTCCTTGAAACCATCTCGTTTAATCCCACAACAGACTATATGCTAGCTACTCTGCAAAGCCCCAACATCAAGGCCTTTATAAATGCCACGAAGAGAAAGGATGCCATCTACATGGTGACTGGGATCATGGTGGCAAAGGGAGCTTCTTTGTACAAGTCAACTGCGAGTTCAACAGGAGGGGGCTTTGGCATTGGATCATCAGGCCCCTTAGGCACCATTGAACTAGGCCCAAAAGCGAAACTCAAAAATGGCTCTGCCTCCACTGTTTCGTTTGATGGATCCTCAGACTTCGTTCTTGGCTTTCGACTGAGAAAGATTTGGTGGAAAGGAAACGTGATGAAGACTGAGACCTCGAGATCTGGAGCGGTACTTGATGACTGCATTGAAGACGTCAATAGATCATGGCTTAATATGGTTGAGTTTCTTGATGACTTTGGGGTTGATCAGGGCACAGAAGGAGAACTTGTGGTCGATGCAGCAGGCAGTCCTGGGCTTGATCCATCCAGCTGGGTGCTCTGAGAGGCAGTACATATATATTCAGCCTTGATTAGATTAGAGTCCTGTAAAAGCATGCATTAATATACAGGTTAAGCGTTCATTCCCCTCAAAGCCCCGCTTGGTAGTTTTCATTCACAACCCCCAACGTACTGGCGAATATCCAGTGTTGTTCCAAGCCATGGCATGAACCTTCATGTCCATTTTGAGAATGATACCATATTCAAGCCATGTTGAGCATCTTTTACTTCGTCAGCAGCATTCCTTTCTACTATCTGTCTTGTTCGGCCAAGGTGCAACTATATTCTCGGTCGAGAAAGCAGATCTATTACCCACCATCATACGCCGTTAAAATATAAAATGAGATAGATAGATAGATCTTTCAGGTAATAATTGTATTTTATTACCTAGACTTCTTTATTGGACTAATGACTTCCCACGCATTCCAGGTACCTAATATCTCTTTCCACTTAGTATGATTGATATGACTGCCTAAATTAATGCCATCCTAAAAATAGAAATGGCCCGATGTTATAACCCAATTCCTCCGGTAGCAATCTCAAAACATATGAACCCTCCTCGATGAATGGAACATTGCTGGTAGAAAGCCCTTGTTTTCATCCACGCTCTCCACCGCTGTCTGAAGGCTTTTAGGTGTCTTCTTGAGAACCGATGTCGCGAGATGCTTGTCCAAGTGTGTTGCATGCAGTTGTGATATCTTCTCATATGCGGCTAGAACAGTGTATTCGCCCAAGGCCATGGCTGCCTTTTTCCCTTGGTCAAGCATCTCATCGAAGAAGTCGCCTTTGCTCTCATCCTCGTCCTCAGAATTATCATCTGCGATACTCTTGACTTCCTTTTCGCTCTCAGAAAATGGAAGCTTCAACATGGTCAGTGACGGACTTTCCATACTTTTGACCCTCTCCAGACTCTGATTCCCCACATCTACTATTGTGCCGAGTCTTTCCTGGCGCTTGGCAGCACTCTCAAGACCTTTTACGTACGTGTCCAAGATCTTACACATCTTTCTCTTCTTGCGGGCCATGTATGTCTGCCAAGCATTCACGAGTCCCGGCTCAACTGATGAATTGGCGAAATTGATTTCAGTCGTTGCGATGCGGTGGCCGTAGAACTGATGTGTCGATCCCAACTCGAGATAGCAGAGGAACCACTTGGCTCCCGGAACTCCAGAGAATCGCGCCAGCACCCACTCGCCAGCCACGAGTTGGAGCTCGGGCTCTTGAATAAAGTCGATTATCCTCACAATCGCTCGCTCTTCCTTGGTTTGCTCTCTCTCATCTTGCTTTTGCGTCTCGTTACCATCAGTGGCGCTGGCTGGTCCGTTACCCTGACTCTCCATTGCCCTCTGGAGGCCCAGATCGCGGTGGACCTTCTTCACTCTGTCTTCCTTGATGACACTATCCTCCACCGCTTCCGCTACTTCAAGCTGTTTCTCCAGAATATGCTTCTCGCAGGCAAAGTTTACAGCCACGCTCGCGAACCCAGTGCTCAGGGTGCACCAGCCAGATATCTTCTGTTTGGGACTGGCAGCCCTGGCTACTTGTCTGTGCAACTTCTCACGGTTGATCATCGTGACAACAATGCGCTGGATGTCAAATATGCCCTCGATTCCAGCATTATTGACAATGATTGGGTTTGGACAAATGAGATCCTTCATTGCTGTACTGAGTTCGCTGTCGCCAGTGTCGGCTGCTATGTCTTGCGACACAGGGCTTTTATAATCAAGGTCCCGAATCTGGCTAGGTAGTTCAGGCCTCTGTGACATCTTGTCTTCATCGGTCAATTCGAGACTTTTCAGGTACTTTCTTACGTCATGATCCAGCGACATCCATTCTGGGACTTTGGGTGCAACCGGTTTATCTTGGACGTTAGGGGCAGGCTTCTCGGCAACGCTCTGCTCCGACGTTTCAGAACGTTGTCGGCCGAAAGACGGCTTACTTAGTCCCATTCCGAAGCTTGGAATCTTTGGTTTCGTAATGGACGGCATATTCACCACTGGCAGTGATGGTTTCAGGTTAAATGACCGACCGCTCTTTTCTTCAGGTGCCGAAGGCGCGTTTGATTCCACACTTGAAGGCTCTTCAGCTTGGATGGCATATTGAACACATTGATCCTTGATGTAAACAAGAATCTTTCCAATGCTCTCAATTTCATGGCGAAGCTCATCAAAGCTCGAATTCCGGATAAAGGTGCAAATATCCTTGACCCATGCCAGTGGAATGTCCTTGCGCCCCTTGGCTTTGACGCAGTCTATCGCACTCTGAAGCATTGCAATAATGCCCTGATAGGTTTTCATGACCTCTTTCCTCTTCTTCTGGGTCTCGGCAGCAATCAGAATATTGTATCGGCGACCACGGTCCTCATCATTCCCATATGCCTTGTGTGACGCCGGGTATAGCGATCGGCCTCGGATGGGGCTTCCCATCTCCACTCCGGTCCAATTGAAGACAGAGACATCATTGCGGGCGATGATGACCTCGTCTAGAAGACGCGACAAGGCTTTTGGATAACCCTCCGCATGGAACGATTGGAAGCGCACGCCGAGTATTCCCATAAGCGAGTAGACATGGTCCACCGCGACAGTCGCCCTTCTCCTGCAAGATAGCTCCAAGACCTGTTGGGCCGGGAATCCACTTCGTTCACTTCCTCGCTTCCATGTGTCGAGTTGATTGACTTCGCCAAACTTGGCAATGTACTCTCTGTCAGAAATGACGAGATCTTTTGTCTCGGCAACAAGACACGCCAACACGAAATTAATAACCTCTTGGGCTTCTTCTTCGTCGTTATTGACAGATTCTTCTGTTGCATCTGAAGTATGTAGATAGGTATCCTTTAGCGTTTGGAGGATCTCTTTGCCGCTCTCAGTAGATCCAGCACCATGGTTTCTGGTCAGGTTCGATGAGGCAAGGTATACAGATTGTGACATCTCGGATATGACTGTCTCTGTTGTCATGTTGGTGGGAAACTTGAACCCCAAGAGATGAAGAATTGATATCAGCCGCGCTGCTTCCCTGATTCGCCCTGATGCCGACTGGTCTCCGTCTTTACTTTCGACCACCTCAATCTGGTCCGTCTCCAATGGTAGTTTTATCACATCAGAGACCCTCGTTTTAGGCCCAGTCCCCGCCTTCAACTCTTCAGACTCGGCAAACTTGGAGTACATACTAGAAATACCGTCCCGAGTATACAACTCTATGAATGGAATCAGAGTATACACGTATCCAAGGCTTTCAACAGGTCGACTGAGTGATTCCCACTTTGAGTTGGTAAAGAAGGCCATCTTGCTCATGACAAGCTCCTGGAGTGTCCACGCACGAGTAGACCACTCAGGCTTGGACCCAATGATCTCGTTGTAGCTAGGAATGTTGGCAACTTTCGCACCTCCATCATCTTCTGCCTCTCCTTTGAACAGAGCCCAGTCATCGACGGCGTCAGCTGCGCGCCAGTTTGTGTCTAGATGCACCAGACAGAACTCAGCATTCGCATACCAATCGCCCATTAGGGAGAGCGACTGAGATAGCTCGCCATAGTTGAGTTTATCGATACAGCAAGTGTCAGACCAAATGTAGCAAGCACCTCGTTTCTGGAAGACCCGAGTTCCAAATATCTTCTTGGCCTCTTCCATGGAGCGAATCAACTTGGTGGCCGACTTCCATCTCTGCAAGCGGCTCATCAATTCATCCACCGCATCGCTGAGTCGGTTTTTTTCACGGAATACTCCCGTATCATTTTCGCCGTCCTTTTCTTTGGACTCCGCTTCTATCAGACTCTTCTTTGCAGCTTCATAATCTCCATCAGCCTTCTCGACCATGCTGAGAGTCTCGGTGTTCCCATTAGCGGCTGGCTGGCGATCATCCTCGCCAGAAACTTGGGCAGAGGCCCCGCTCTCTTCGATTTCTTCCATGTTCTCACGAGTATCTTCACCGATTTGTTTGATAACTTGGTCAAACATCTCTTTTTCCATCCGGCAGCGCTCAAGCTTTGATTTTTTTGCATCCACGTTTTGTCTCGCCCAATTGATTGCGCCCCTAGCTTCACTGGCCTTTGTCCACTGGCTCAAAAGCGTGCCAACATCGATTTCATGAGAGGTCTTGCTAAGAAGAGATATGATGATCTGTTCTTGCTCAAGAATATCATATAGCGATTGTTTCAGGACAAGATGAATGTCATCGTCGCGGCTCGCCAACGATTCCAGGCCTAGGCCGGACACACTAGCGCACCTCTCCAGAAACCCTTTCACATCAATGCCCGTGAGCGACTCACATTCACCGACCCAATTCGTCCCCCGTCTTGAGCAATCCAGGTGATTCGCCCGGGCACGTTTAATATGAGCCAACGTGATCTCGTCTCCCTTCCAGCGATGTGACAGCATACAGTATGAGTCCATCGGACTAGTGTTCCAAGAGTCGACGAGATTTCCCGTTTCAAGGTCAATCAAACGCAGGGGACGCTGTGCCCCCTCCGTGTCCGGACTCTCAAGAAAGTCAATGTCCTGATGCCCGCTGAATGCATACTTGCGTGGTTCAATAAAGGTAGGCCGAAAGTCTGGAACGAACCACAAGTTCAGCACGGTGCGGAGTTTTTCTGGGCTGCTGTTGATTTCGTTGAAAAGCTCCTTCAGGCGCTCGGGCGTGATGTCGGTATAGGTGCTCAGGTCGGTGACCTTTGCGATCTTCTCAGTGATGCTAGCCATAGTCGCTGCGCGATAGTTCAGAGGCCTAGCCCCAATGATCGATGTGACTGGAACTTGCTAACGGTGCATTCAGAATAGCTAAGAGGCATGAAGGAGCATTCGATTGACCAAGCGGTGTGTTGGCCTGTACTCGAATAACCCACTCCAGCAAGTCAGGATGCAAGTTGTGGTCTACCCCGCAAGGATATTCATGGCAGGACCTTGCGAGGACATTGGCTACAAGGTGTCGTTTGTGGCTTTCAGTATCGATATCCCCACCGGTCTTTTGTCGTCTCCCAGCCACTAGGTCTTGAAATGTGATAGATTACGTCGGCTATGCGTTTACTGCATCATTGCAGAAGACCTGTCGGATTGAGTGAAATTGATTGGCGACATCAGATAATATGGGTCGGATACCCCGGAACGCAGTCCCATGTAGAAAAGAAAGTGAGGCCATACAGAGCGACTCATTTTGCAGGGTTACAATCAATAGTTCCAGCCACGAGGGGTTGGTGCAATCTATGTCGCAAACTAACCACTTTCAAGCAATTGATAACCACAGTGGCGTAGCTGAACTTCTTAGTGCGGAATTTTGACAGCATATCACGGAGCCTTTACACCAATGACAGTTGCTGCGTCCGCGCAAGCTGGTCACGTTCTCTGCTTACTCGACCGTTACCACACCCTACCGAAAGTTAAACAGAAAGGTGCATCTCCTCGGTAAGCAGCTGAAAGGGCCTGTCTCGGAGGGTGTATGAGGTGGCTCATTGGATTTGTTTCATTTCTTGATTGGGTGCCAAATTCCAATCCCGCCCTAGCGGCCGAGCGGGCATTTTGTTCTATCCGCCGCACTCCAGGCGAGTTTTCGCATCATTTCCAATTCGAAAATGGCATCTTATCATCGAGTCCTCGATACCTTTGGCAGGTCGGTCAGTCAGAAGAGCGTGGAATGTGATTAGTGCGTATTTGGCGAGCTTACCGGGTGAACTGCATGCTAAGTTTTTGAACAGTGACATTCACCCGTGGGATGTTCTCGTGGATGGCTCCCGCTGGGACGGCAAGATTAGACTCATAGGCTTTGTTGATGTCTTCTTCCTCATTTCATACTCGGGGGAATCTCGCTTTGAGAAGGGCATCATCATTTACAGTGAGTTCGCATTGATATGCGTCTAGAACTATGAAGCCTAACAGCACACAGAGGATGATAACGTCATCCGCAATATGCTTCGGGAAACCAATACTACAGGGAAAAGTCTTGGCCTACAGGTCCTCAATGAAGATGAGGTGGAGGCAGCAAAAGCTAAGGGTCGGGGTAAGCATCTCAGCTGAACTTGATCAGCCCGTTTTTACTAACGATATTCTCCGCGTCAAGAACCTGTTCTGGAGAGGTATTTCAAGTTTCAGAGCATCAAGGGTGGCCTTGACTATACCATTACAAGTCTCGGGCATGAGGTGGGAGTGAAAACGCGATATGACAACACAGAGGTACGCAGGTATGAGATCAAGATTCGCAAAGGCCGTGATTTTACCATGAAAAGTGAGTCACATCTCAAACTCATCTATAGTGGTAAGTGAGCTGCTAACCTACTTGCCTTGCGAAGGGCGCATTCGTCGTGGCGTTTCCCAGCATGATCTGTTTGACCTGGTGCACGATGCTGTCCGCATGGGCATCATCACCCAGGCCGAGCTGATTGGCTACATCATTGGAAAGACAATCGGAGGCTCGACAATGGAGGATGTTGGCTCGAAATATCTGGGTGCATTGACTGGTGCTAAGAGCTCAAAAAACCTTGCACTGGCAGCAGACCGGTCCTGAGGCAATGCAGTTTTGTTAGAGGGGTAGCTCAGACAGGGCTGTGTCAATGCTCATGCTCCAGCCACGCCTAATTAACTAGCAAAATTCTAGACCAATTCAACTATGCATGAGACGGCAAAATCCGAAATTTCAGTAGAGACAGGAATGAAAACAAACCTGATCAAGAAACGATCAGAGAACGTGTTGTGATGAGTCGCAAGCTGATTGTCGCAATAATCGCATCAGACTTGTGCGAGAGTGAAACCCGTCCATTGGTTACCCTACATTTCGTTGTCAGACCATTGCTGACACATCCTACCTGCATCCAAGCTGCACACAAGCAATAAACGGCGTCGATCTCATTTCAAACGGGCAACACGAGTGCCGTTCAGCTCAGCCGTAAAACTCGGCTCTGGACTGCCGGGAGCGACAAGCTACTGGGAAGCTCCGAGACCAGTGTCTTGCAAGGCGCACCGCTAAGCGCCCAAGTGGCACCTGGGGTTGTCTCATCGAGTTAGCCTGGGCGAATGTGGCGGCCCTGGACCCTCTCTGGGCTGCGGTTAGCGCCCAACCAGGCAGACACCCTGCAGAGGGAACTGCCATGTTCTGTTCAAGGGCCCTGTCAGCCCCAGTGACGTGGGTTTGTCGCGTCGAGCGCCAACAAGGGGAGCCACACGAGGCACCATGGACTGGGCCGTACACTTCGGGGCCTCGCAGCAATTGCGGCGCAACCTCCAAAGGCAGCCAACTGCCTGTTCAAAGCTTCAACCAACGTCGTTCAACCAACATAAAGGTCACGACTCGTCCAATTCAGCCCCCAGCACCCGCAGTTTCATATCCACTCTTGTGCTTCACACCCCGGCGGGTTTTTGGCCCCCACGTGACCTCAGCCTTAGAGCACCCCCTTGTTTTAGTTAGGATTCTGGGCTGTTGGATTCACCACGGCGCAATTTCTGCCTCCTTCATACCAGCCGAGTGTTTTTCTGAGACGCGTCGTAAACGATCCGAGCCGGTTCAATTGAACTGCTGTCGTCACCATGTCCTCCGACGACAACGTCGAGCTGATCATCGCCGTCGTGGCCCTGGTCATCTCGGTCCTGGCCTTTATCATCGCCATCCTGCAGGCGCTGCAGCAGTACTTCGCCTCGGCAACGGGCTTCTCATCCTGCAGCGATGCCGTGATAGGGAAATGGTCCAAATTTGCGCGGCGGCAGATGCGCTGGTCAGAGTTCCGCTTCGAGGTGCAGTTTGAGGTGCCCGTCATATTCGTCGCTAGACCGACAAATACGCGAGGCCCACTGGGCGACGACAAGGATGTGGTCGATGAGGGCCGCAAGATCATCCACCTCGACGGTGGCGAGAAGAACTTTCAGTACACATCCAGCATCCAGGAATTCGACGAGCAGTTTAGAAAGAGCAAGCAGCAGCTGGTTCACACGGCGGACAACGAAAAGGCCACCTGGTATGAGATGCTGATGGCCATCGTTCGCATGGAGAAGGAGTCCCGTGCTTGGCAAGAGAAGAAGTCTTCGGAATGGCAGAGCTCACACGGCCCCCCCAAGGATATGCTCAAGGACTCGCCCAATGGCTCACCTGCGCCGAGCGATGTAGTGTCTACCGCAAACCACACATTGCTCGTGTGCATGCAGAGGAAGAGGCGCACCTGGGATAGTATGCCTGAGGGTCTCGGAAAGCCTTATGCGACAACTACTATTTCGCACATTGTGGAGATTGCCGCTATGCTAGGAATCCACTGGAAGAAATTCGACCTTGACAATGACCAATATCGTGCCCAGGGCAACGGTTTCGTCTTGTACGGCTCATATGTTGACAACCTCGGAATTACCTTTACCTTTCGGAAGCAGGGACCAACCTGGTTCGAGAAGAACCGTGTGGCACCCAATTACAACGTCAAGAAGCTATGCTTTGGTATCGCCCCTACCATCTTTGATCGCGAAAAGCTGGTCCTGGCCGATGAGCCCAAGGATTTAGGTAGTCTGCAGCTGGGAAGCTTGGCCGAGATTGGTCAGACCCTCTCCGTATTTGGTTGTGATCTCAGGACCGTCAACCACTTCCGCCAGAACGTCGAAAATGCCCGCCACAGCCACCTTTTCCCCAGTAAGTTATCCATCCCGCGATGCATATCTGAATTAGAAAATAGCCGTGCTAACCATTGACCAGTTCCTTTCGAGCTACTAGGTATGGTAGGCGAGATGCTTCACGTCAAAGAGACCGTCTTCCGCATGCTTCCAAACCCTACCGTTTTCTACTGGGACCCCAGCACCTTCTCCCTGCCAACTCTTGTGCTCGAGTTTAGCACCTTTTTGAGAAGCCTTGTCAAGGAGAGTCACATGAAAGATAGCCCCGCGATCAACCGCATCATTGATTGGGTTGATGACAACAAACCCTCATTAATTCGAGCCTCGACATCCACATTGGACGACATCAACGACGACATTAACGGGGCAAAACTCATCCGTGAACTCAACCACTTCCGTGACGGCATTGAGCTGTGTGATGATCACCTCCAAGAGGCGGGTTTCATGGTTCGCAAAGTCGTACGCGTTCATCTCCAGGAGGTTCTTGGCGCCTTGAACAAAAAGCCAGATGCCGATTCAAAGACCAAGGACGGATCCGAGGACGATACGAAAAAGGCCGAAGAAGAAAGCCAGATTTCCATCCAAGACATTGATTCGGCCTTTACCGGAGACAAGGAGAGTCTGATGATGGAAATGTACACGAGCACGATTCGACAGAATGTGGTCCGCATCGTTTGCGAACAGGACGCCATCAGCAGGCAGAGGCGTGCTAAGCGAGCCACGGCTAATAACGGGGAGGCAACGGATGCCAAGGCCAAGCCCGCTGAAGAGGTGACGCCACGCCACGTGAATGAGACATGGTGCACACTCGTGTTTCGCATGTTGTGCTGGCTGCAGCTCCACGATTTCCACAAGATGGATATACAAGTTAGCAAAAGCGAAGCATATGCAAGCCGAATACCGGTGCACATTACATGAAGGATGAGATCAAGCCATAAATAGCGTAATGTTAGTCATGATTAATATACGACCACCTGTTTTTGCTGTTCCACCTTCTCTTAGGCCACCGTTTCAGGCTCCCAGGGCCCACACAGTTCCCAAGTTGACCAAAAAAAAACCAAAAAAGTAATGCGACACCTGCAGGATTCGAACCTGCGCGTGCGAACACAATGCCTTGATATGCGTAATAGCAGGGCATCGCCTTAACCACTCGGCCAAAGTGTCTGATGATGTTATTGGTATATTGGTAGCTCTATTCGCAATTATATAGACTAGGAAGTCTAGACACAATTGAATCGAGACCTCCATCTATGGGAGTGTCGGAGCTGGTCTCATCAACAATGCATGAAACAAAATTCAGCATGTGTTTTACTTATTTGTAATATTTTATTATTTCATCGTTTTAGGTATTTTAACACGCGTTGAATGTATGTATGTTGTGGTTCGCGCACCATTGTGAGCATTGGATTCTTGCAGCCTCGAATCAGCACGTGGCTGCAGATTCGTCACTGGTCCAGCTTTCGCACGATATTCAGGGCTCTTTTGGAGATACTTTTCTACAAACGCACCTGCTAGGTTCAAGATCCCAACCAAGCGATTTCGAGTTCAATATGCCTGATGCGCTGTTGTCCCACGCTGACTACACCATCGGATGGGTCTCTGCGCTCAGCCTCGAAAGAGCAGCCGCGGTAGCCATTCTCGACGAAACCCACGAGCCGTTGCCGAACCCTGCCACGGACCCGAACAAATACACCCTTGGCCGCGTAGGCAACCACAATGTTGTCATCGCGTGCATACCAGAAGGGCGGATGGGGAAGGCTGAAGCAGCTGGAGTTGCTACTAATATGAACCGGACCTTCCCAAATCTTCAGGTTCGACTTTCAGTTGGCATCGGAGGCGGGGTGCCCGGGACCAATTGTAACCCCGACATCCGGCTCGGCGATGTTGTCTTTAGCCAGGAAACAATAGAATATGACTACGGGAAGACGCTCAAAGAAGGGGTTTTTGAACGGAAAAGTAGTTTCATCAGACCCCCGTCAAATGCCCTCAGCGTGGTCAGTGAACTCAGAGCAAATGAGAAGAAAACCCGCATTTATGTCTCTTCAGTTCTTGACTCGATTGACAGGCGTTCTTCAATGGACATTTCATTCTCCCAACCACCGGGCGACGATTTACTTTTTGACAGCCAACATTATCACGCGGTGGATGGCATAAACTGTGATGCTTGCGACAAGTCCAAATTAGTAATCCGCGTTGCTAGACCTGATAAACTCCCTAGGCTACATTTCGGAAGGATTGCATCGGGCGATAGTGTCATGAGAGATGCAATCACTAGGGATAAATTAGCAAAGGCGCTCGACATCATCTGTTTCGAGATGGAGGCTGCAGGTCTCATGCAACAACTGCCGTGCATGGTCATCCGCGGAATATGCGACTACTCAGATTCCCACAAAAGCAAACAATGGCAGAGTTATGCTGCTGCCGTAGCGGCAGTCTACGCTCGAAGGTTCCTCTTGGAACTCCCAGTGACACAAAGCCACAAACCCGCTGATTTCGGTAGGTCTTTCTTGTCCATTACATGTACACTTTACTCACTGACGGAACTGTAGAAACCACTTCGCTACAAGATCGCATGAAAAAGTTATGGGATTCGCTTTACTTTGAGGACATGTTCTCTCGCGAAAAGAACATCAAAAAACCCCATATTAACACGTGCCAGTGGTTACTTGGTCACCCGAATTACTTGAATTGGTCCAGCTTCAACAAGGTTGATGAAAATGGTCGCCTGTTGTGGATTTATGGAAAGCCCGGGTCCGGAAAGTCGACCTTGATCCGATTTGCCTACTGGAGCATTAAAAAGCAGCACGCGAGCGCCACAGAAAACACGGTCATTGCCGGGTTTTTCTTTAATGCACGAGGTTCTGGGCTCGAAAGTTCAACAATAGGGATGTACCGATCGTTACTATACCAGCTTTATGACAGGGACAAAGACTTACAGTATGACCTTATTGAGGCAAAGGCGACTTCATTGCCCTGGCCGAAAGATCCTCGCCCAAGCTGGGCATTGTCAGAATTGAAATCTCTTTTCAGAAATGCAATAAAGAATCTCAACAACAAAACGTTGCTTTGTTTTATTGACGCACTTGATGAGAGTAATGAGGAAGACGTCCGAGAAATGATACAGTTCTTGTCGGGCCTCGCAAAAGATGCTGCATCAAACGGCCAAAGGTTCTACATCTGTTTCTCTAGTCGTTATTATCCGTTCATGGATATTTTGAGCAATTTGAGACAGGCTCAGAAAATTGATTTGGCTGGACAAGAGGGTCACAAGAAGGACATCCAAACTTTTGTCGAATCTCAACCTAGTACTGAGTTTGGAAAAAATACCCAAGAAGTAGCCAATTTTGAGGCTATGAAACGTAAAATCATTGAAAAGTCAGCCGGTGTTTTTATGTGGGTGGTACTGGTCTTTGAATACATGAAGAGGTCATATTCACGCGGGCGTATGTTTGCAGTCGTGGATATTGAGGTCTTACCCAGTGAGCTTAGCAAGCTTTTCAAGGATATTATCCGTGCGGAGCCAGATACAATACGTGAACTACGACTTTCAATCCAGTGGGTTTTATTTGCGCGAAAACCGCTTACATTCCAAGAGTATTATTTTGCTCTTGCGTCCGGGTTGGCTGCTGGGTCGGAGTTGACAAAGTCGATATCGGACAGTCAGATGAGGAACTATGTCACAGGCTCCTCGCACGGATTAATTGAAATTGCAAACACCAACGTACAATCAGTTCAGTTTATTCACGAATCGGTTGTCGACTTTTTCAAGAGAGAAGGAGGGTTTAAAGACTTGGTATGCGAGAATAATGATAAGAGAAATGTCCAAGATTTCGAGAGTTTTGAGAACTTCAGCCATGAGGAGCTCAAGAGATGCTGTCTAAACTATTTGAAGGCCAACTTTTCAAGAATGAACGCTCCTATCAGGGAAATATTACCGCACATCGGAACTCTAGAAAACTTTCCATTGCTAAAGTATGCTCTCCGCCAGGTCTTTTCTCACGCTAATTTCGCGGCGAACGCATGGCCACAAGGTAGATTCTTGAAAGAGTTCCCAATTAAAAAGTGGTTCGAACTTAGTCACTACTGGAAACGGAAGAAATCTCCCCGGTGGCTCAAAAGAATTCCCGCCCGAGCTATGGAGCCATCAGCACTCCTATTATATACGCTAGCCGAGAATAATTTGACAGCTCTTATTCGAACAAGGCTGAGCCAAGACGGCAGGTTAAACCTTATTGGAGGCGAATACCGGTATCCGTTATTCGCTGCTTTGTATCGGGGCCATTTCGAGGCTGCGGAAAAACTTTTACGACATGAAAAGACAAAAATACCCATCGTGTTCGACAAGACGCTCCTGAAAACTTGTCAAATGCGTCGTATCATTGCTTTGGCGTACTGCAATATGGTTGATCCTTTGGGCTATGCCATTGATATGAAGAATATAGCTCTCATTGAAGGCTTGATTAGCTCGGGAGAATTCAATATTAACGGCAACGACGAAACTGGGCTGACACCTCTTTCAAGGGCAGCACAAGTAGGCGTTCCCCGGATTGTTGATATGCTGTTGCGAGCGGGGGCTGATCCAAAAAGAAAGGATGGGCACAACCGTACGCCACTAGCGAGAGCCTCCAACGCAGCGGTTGCAAGGATCTTGCTGAAAAACAACCGTTCCAATATCAACTCAAAAGCCCCTAAAGGATCCACGGCCCTTCTTTGGGCCATCAAGTCAGGCCATCGTGACGTAGCCAAGCTTCTACTTTCAACTAAGGGTATTAATGTGAATGCGCGAGATCGACATAAGAACACGCCACTGCACTGGGCTGCTAAACGGGGCTATACGGATGTTATTGAGCAGTTAATGGAGCAGAAGGAGATAGATCTCAATGCGATTAACCTAAATGGCTACACGCCACTGACGGTAGCCGCCAAGTATAGACGAAAGCCAACTGTATCCTTCATGTCAGCCACTGGCCTCTTCAAGGTCCGCTTGGAGGATGGGGGAGGAAAAGTTCCTCTGACTTGGTGGAGAGTCGTACGAAGATTTCGTTTCGAAACAGATCCCGACAATCGAAAATCATGCATACTGGAGATGAAAAACTAGGGGGGAAAGGCTTTCGCGAAAACCGAGGAACTAGGAGGAACTAGGGGACATTAATTGGCAACCGACATTGACAGTTCAGTAGCAGCGACCAGGATTTTGGCCTTGATAGTTAACTGGCTAAGCCTGGTATAGTTGCGGTTAACAGATTGGAAAGACAAGTTCATATGTTGTTCACTATAGTATTTTAAGGCCAATTAATGTCCTAGCCATCTAGGCATTCCCTCAATACCAATCTCGGCTAGTCCAGGCACCTGATCCGTGTTGCCGGGGTCATTCGAGGCTATCAAAGCTCCTTATGACTGTGACGTCGAGTTTGCCAGATGACCTATATCGTTTAAAAACAATACGACTCCTGATTTTATTCTGCACCAAGTTTTACGCGAAGCGGATATTTTCTCTCTTTCGTTTGGATCAATTATCTCGCTGACCCCTTGGACAATGTACGTATCCCAGTGCTGACTAACCTATAGTGCCATTGGCCACCAAAAACGACAAGTATATCTACCTGTTAAAAGGCTCAGCATTCCGGAATGCGTTTCCGTTGGTCTAATGGGTTGTGACGATGAAACCATCTCTGAAAGCACTTTGGTTCAAATCCTTATCGCGACTGAAATGACTGGCTGATGATACGTCAGGGACTGCAATCACTTGATACGGCGGTTTCCAAAACTGTGTTTTGGCTCAACTCCCCCAGTCTCCAAACCCCCGGTTATTGAGACTACTTCGAGGGTCCGTGTCGAGGCTTATCGATGAGACTGGGAGATTCAGTCTGGATTTCGCATTCCGCCTTTCTTTTTAAGCTGCTAATCGGAATTTTTCATTGATTCATAACTCCCCCTTTGTTGCTGTAGATAATTCATTCCAACTACTACATTACAAGGCACGAGGGATTGGCCTATCCATTGTTTCAGTCAATGCTTTTGCAGTAATCCTCGCTATTGCCAATCTTCACATATTTGAATTGAACTTTTTATATAATTAGCTGTGCGAATCTCAAGCGTTTCACTACATTTAGAGTGCACCCTCGTAGTTTGTTGATGAACAGAGGATGATTGAGAAAGTGAAAAAACATCTTGTCAAGTGGGATATAAGCCAACATTGCATTACGCACTAGCGGAGTGCCACTTCACTTTTGCCGTAGCCGCCAATGTGACATATCTAGTATGAGAATGGCCCGGTATCATTGAAACTGGCTCCGGTGGCTAATTTCGAAGAAACTTGAGGCTCAGTCCCTATGTCAACCGCCGAGGAAGGCATCAAAATCGAAGTTACTTAACAGGTCATCACTTTCAAGAAGGCTGGAGCTCTCCGCGCCATTTTTGTAAGTCTGCATCGTCATTGTGAGTGCTTCGAATCCTTTTTGATGTGGAAATGGAGGGATGGTACCTTGCCATCAACAGGCTCTCTCACCGCGAGTCCAAACTCGGCGGTGCTAGGGTCACCATATCCAGGTCTGCTTTTCTCGTAAACAAGACCCTGCCCTGAGCGGGTGTTTGTCCTAAAATCCCGGGGCGGCGGGTTACCCAGGCGTTCAATGTGTTTAGGAGACCCTCGCGGCGCAGAGGACTTTGGAGTGGGGCGACGTTGGGTCGAGCCCGATGTTCTCAGGACTCCCCATCCGTAACCAGCGGCATGGCCTGAGCTTCGTGCACCACCGCCGCCGGTATTGTCGGTCAGTCGCCTTTGAGTTGAATTGTCGCGTACTCTTCGTAGGCCATAGGGAAAGTCATCGGATGAGGTGGGTTCGGGACCGATGTTTGCGGTGTCTGCATCCAGGGAGCCTGTTTGTCTTATTTGCTCGTCGAGCTCTTCAGAATCATTGGCGTTGATCATGTTCGCGACCCGCGGGATCCCTCAGCGCGCCGGGCCTAGTTCGATCTTAGTCTACACGGATATCGAGGGGCCAGCCGCAGGCCAGTGGTGGGATGGTTGATTGAGGGTGTCCCCAGAATCTGGTAACGACCCTGCTTGTCAAGAAACGGGGTGGCTGGCCGGCTGATGGCTGGTCCACACAGCCTCAAGCCACCCAATCAATCAACGTGGAGATTACCATGATGACTGCAACCAAGGACAGTCTGAACATTTCGATAATAGTTCCCTCTTCCCTCTTTTTTTTCCCTTTCTTTTGACCCCTTAAACACCATTCCCGTAATCACTCTCTTTTTGCTTTCTGGTTTTGCTTTTTCTGCCGCCCTGCAACGTCTAATCTCGCGTTCGCATTCGTTGGGGGCACGCAAGCCGCAAAACAGAGGCCAAGCACAATGTACGGGCCCAAGAAGGCTCCAAGTTGGCCTGGAAAATAAACTTTTGGTCCCTGATTCGTGTGGACGTAACCGGGAAAGAAAAGACACGATCCGCTTTGACATAATTTAACCAGATCTTCACTAGCTCCCCAAGGGTTTAAAAAAAAAAATAGACGGGGAATCCTGCCCATCATGCAAGTGTCGCGTGGAAAATTCTATTTCCCGTGAACTGGAAATTCAGGTAGCACGTATTCGTCTTTTGGCTGCCCTGAGGAAAAGGGCGCTATCTTGAGCGATATACGGACAAAGCTCGTGGTGATTTTAAATTAGAATCGCGTTGCCGGACTTTCCGGTCAGTTGAGAGCAATGTCCAATTTGGTTGTGGTTGAGCAGAAAAATGGCCAAACTGCGACCAGCTTGCAATTTTAGATAAAAATCGGATCCTATAGCATCACCAATGCTTTGGTAACATGCTAGAGCAGATCTACATAGTGACTAAGATGTCAAGACAGAACAGGACATATACCGCGACCGTCTCCAGCGCACGACGCACCTACCATGTCAATCACCCGCTTCCCCCACGGATGGCATAGCCTGCAAGATGAAACATGGGGGCCAATTGCACCAAGCCCCAACCGTCGGCGGCATCCACGTTCCGCGCGCTTGGTGAAAGTCAAAAGGATGATCTCTGCACTCGTCCCAACTATAACTTGACCGTAATGCTATCCAGCGTGTGCAAACCGACGTATCCGTCATCAGTTATTGGTGGCCCTGTGGATTCCGTCCTCGCGACCCAGAATTCGGGCTGGGGCTTCGGGACAAGCAGGGATCCCCCAATGCATAACAGTTGTGCATAGCATAGCCCTGCTAAAATCTTACACATGATGGCGCTGCTGGTGCTCCACTGCCTGTTTTGTGAAGGAAAATTTCGGTTACGTTACTGGGGGCTTCTCGTGCAACAGCGCATGCGCTTACCGGTTTTATCCCCTCAATCTCGGTTCCGGGCTGTCAAATGCTGAGAATCCCGGATTTGGCAATGCCGACTTCGTCTTCGTCGTGTCCTCTACCCGCGCTGTTGGTGTGTGGGTTTCGGGGTCGCGTGGCCGGCCTACTTAAGACAAAACCTCCGCTCCGTCTGTCCAGCAGAAGCAAAACTACACGCACGTGATGCACCCAATGTGTAGCTTCATCCGCGACGCCCCTCAATCACGTCACCAACTTTGCCCTGTAAACGACTCCGGCTCACGTTCGTGGCCCCGATCTTCACCATGTCGCTTCTTAGCCTACCAAACGAGATCATTCATGACATCTGCGCCTATCACTCGTTCCAGTTTATGAGGCTGGACCGCCGTCCTTCGACTAAGGAACAACGCGATTCT
The DNA here is from genome assembly GCA_003031705.1 of Calonectria naviculata. Taxonomy (NCBI): domain Eukaryota; kingdom Fungi; phylum Ascomycota; class Sordariomycetes; order Hypocreales; family Nectriaceae; genus Calonectria; species Calonectria naviculata. The sequence goes on along the minus strand of NAGG01000215.1, from coordinate 9,540 downwards.
TTTGCCAGCCTCAGGGCCTTGTCAAGCCTGAGCCAAACATCACATCGGCTTTATTCCATTGCAACACCGCTTATATACCATGCGCTGTTCTACAATGACAAGGACCCGGTGCCTTTGCGCCTGTTTCTTCGCACACTAGCTCAACGTCCCGCTCTAGCTAGTCATGTTAAGACACTATCTCTGGGAACAGGTACTGCAATCGACAAGAGCTATATCTCTGTCATGGATGACATCATGAAGCATCTTGATGCTGCTCTGCCCGACAAGTGGTACTATCCCAAGGAAACCGGTCAAGACTCCCAAACCCAAGTACAAAACGCAACTGCATCCTTCCAGCATGACTCCGCTCTTCGACATGGGTTCGCCATCGACTTGATTCTTAGCCTTGTCAACAACCTGTCGCAGCTATCTCTGGCAGCCACCTCACGCACCAAATACGGCAAATATATGCTTCCATCAGCAAACCTGAATGATTTGCGTCAATTGAATATTATCGGCGACGTCATGACTGGAGGTTTCATGGTGCGCCAAGTCAAGGAACTTGTCAAGCGAACACCAAATCTGGAGGCGCTGCGGTTCGACACGTGCACACGAGCTGTCGGAAATCTTCCTCTCCAGAACCTCAAATCTCTGAGATTTGACAATTCTTTGATTGCACGAGGTGACCTTGCTACACTGGCCAAAACTTGCACCAGTCTTACAAGCTTTACCTACTACTGCTCCAACACCTGGCCCTTGTACGAGTCATTAAACCGGTCGGTCCCACTTTTGACCCCAAGGGACATCATTGAGGAGTTGGAACCCTGCAAACAGACCCTGGAGCATCTGGATATTATCTTTAGCGACTGGGCTGTCCAGATATACCTATGGTATAACAACATCCTGGTTACATCCATGAAGGAATTCACCAGTCTCAAGACCCTGAAGATGAACGAGATTTGCTTCTACTGCGAACTGACAGAGAGCAAGCGAACCATTTCCACGATTGACGGCCTGCTTCCTGACTCGATCGAGGCCGTCGTCTTGGATCAGATACGTCCTCAGTCATATCAAGTGGTGGAGCAATTGGAAGCACAGGCTCGCTCACTGCCGAACCTGAGAGAATTTACGATACACAAGTCTGCGGAACTGGATTGGTCGATGCGAGAGTACGAATAGATTACGATTGTCTTCATTTCTTTGGGATACCATTTAGAATTGGTTACAGTTTGATTTCCTTGCAGGAGCTTTGGCGTTTATGGGGGCAAAAGGGATTATGGGCGAATAAAATATTTAATGTAATGGTATAAATAAAAAGGTCGATGTTACTCCAGTAATCTCCCCTTTCCTGATCCACCGGTTTCAAAAGCAACCTAAATCTCAGGTCATGATTATTGTGCAGCCAAGTTCAAGGCAAGTCTTGCCGCCACCTTCCTTGACCAAGCTGTTCTTTTCTGGCATTCTTTAAACTTCACGTCCGGTATTGCCGTCCCCATTCCCCCTCCCATTGCCGAGAGCCTTGCAAGGCTGTCGCAAGCGAATCGCTTGGCATGGGGGGGGATCCAGTAAAAATGATCAACAAAGTTTTCATAGTGCCAAAATGCGTGTCCCGAATATATTCGTCACCCCCACATGCGGTACAACGTCCTAATTTCTAAAAGGTTTTCTCGTTAGTCAAAGGGAGGGTCAAGGGTGGGTGTTGCTGTCAAGAACTCACAGTAATGTAAGTGTCAGGTCACCGTGGATTCTGGCCTTCAACTCAATCTCAACCTCCAGGTTGAGGTCCAGGCGCAGGCTAAGCGCATCACTCTTGCCGCCCCCACCTTTCTGTTGTTGTTGTTGTTGTTGTTGTTGCATCTGTTGGCGTGGTGGCTGGGGCTGAGGGCTCCAGTTTGGGTGCATCACATCACTCTCATCTTGTGTATCCTCGTCAAGCCAAGACGGACGCTTGCGCCGTGCCACCTTTCGCTTCCCACTCTTTGGGGGCTCAGGTGCCGTCTTTGTTGCCGGCTTTGGCTTGCGGACCACGGGCTTCTCCTCTTCAACAGCATCGTCTTCCCTGCTGTCGTCGTTGTGGCCATTCCTCTCATCTACACCAGCATCGTTGCCGCTGGGCTTGTCTGCATCTGAAGTCGATGCTTCAGCAGTGGGGTTCTGTAGGGCGTGTCAGCTGACTGATGACAGCTATGTGAAGTCATGCCAAGTGGTTTACCTGTGTCGGGGCTGGCGGCATGTCTGTGAATGTCTCGGTTCTGTGAAACGTTTGGTTGATGTGATATCAGTGTTACTGAGAACGGAAAGAGGAGACGAGGTGCGACTTTTATTGAAAAGTCACCAATTCGTACGATTAGGCAAATCCATGATTCCCATTTCCTGGTCTACCAAGAAACCGGATTGCTGTCAGGGAACGCATGCGAAGGACGGCATACGTCATCCAACGACGCCATGTGACGTTGGGTCATCGAAGGGTTGTGGTCAAAATAGTATTAGACGCGCGAGGCACGCATCGGGCGAATAGTCACGCGCAATATCTATTCTAGAGGACATATATATCGCTGAAACTCGCTATATATTGATATCGGACATACAAAAGTAAACTCATCAACTTTTTTCTACTGTATTCGGACTTGAAGTCATGATGTCATTCCTTTACAGGGACTGTAGCAGTTGTGCAGCTGTTGTGGATTTTGTCACCACTTGTCCAATAAAACGAGTGCGGGGCCTAATATACTGCTTACTCACCACACCAGCCACCCTAGAGCACCTCACCATACCTTGTGTCATGTTGACACAGTGGTGACATGACTTGAATCGCTGGAATAACGGGTGTCATAAATTAGCACTGAAATGTATGCACTCTAGACCTTCTTTTCTTTACTCAAAATCATGTGTTATAAAATTGCGCTACGCCTTGATTGACTACATCTAAGAAATTGATTCTAGCAACTTCAGATGTGGCATAAATTGGTAAAGTTGCCCAACTTGTGAGCTTCTGAATCATGAAGCGATACCAAACGTGGTCAAATGACACTTGATAGTAGTGCACCTCAAGCCTGGCATAAATATGCGTTATCCAGGGTGCATCCAGTTCCCTCTGCACGTCCACCATTGCTGGGATCCTCCTTGGTCGTAATCTCAGGATGAAGCTTAATGTCCTGAGAGTAGTAGGCAAACTCGTGCTCCTCGTTGGGAAGCATGACCTCATTGCTGGCAACACCCACAAGGAGGCCATCAACTCTGTTTCTCCTGTTTTGAAGCCTCTCGCCCTGTTTGCCAAGGACTTCCCAGTGCAGGTTCACCTTGAGATACTCTGTGACATCGTGCTCAGAGAGGCTGGGCAACTCGCCAGCAAGGTAGCGTTCGACCAATGCGATGGTCAGAGGGATCTGGCCACTAATCTCCGTCCTCTCTGCCTGGTCATTCTTGCACTTGTCGCATCCCGTGTCAGGGGACTGTCCCAGAGGGGTAAAGGTTCCGACGTGGTAAGGTGACAGAATGTAGAGATCAGTAGACTCGTCTTCTGGCACACGTCCCAAGAAGACGTGCACCTCGTACAGGCCATCGAGGGAGTGCTTCTCCGCTTTGATGTTGACGAGCCATTCCAGATAGCTTCCACTTTTGCCCACATCGAGAAGCGAGCGCGTGTCGGGGATCTCGACAGTGGGAACTGCCACCGGTGGAAGAGGCTCAGCCAGCTGAGGAATCTCGATGCCCTTTGTCTCCTTGACCAGTGAGAGTGCGGTAATAGCGGTGGCATTGTTGGGGGTGTCGTCCTTGTCAATTTTAACAATCTGCTTTAGCATTGTTGCCCGTTGCTTGAGTCTGTTTTCGGCCTTCATGTCTCCTGCACGTCTGGCCGAAATCATGGCGGGCACAGACCCAGTCCAATAGATTTCATCCAGCTGTCGCTTAATATCGGCCTTGTAGACCTCTGGGTCTTCAAAGTCCCAGTTTTTGGTTTCTGGGTACGCATAGCCGAATGTCTTCGTGTCACGGACGCCATCTGAAGTCCAGAACTCGCTGTTCTCGTAAAACGGCGCGAGAGGTGTGGTAAGCGCTTCGTCTGTGAACGGCTTCGTGACCCAGGAACCCAAATCCCCTGTCCTCTTGGTTGTAACCCATGTGTCTGCTACCTTTGAGTCATAATTCAGGCCCTGCCAAATATGGAGAAGGCGATCGATGTTACTTTGAGAGCATTAGCTTACAGCTTCACCAGACACTAGTGAAACACTCACGTGTGATGCAGCCAGAATATCGGGTCAAAAGCAGAAAGTGCGATGCTTCCCATATGACCGAATCTGGGTTGGGAGCCTCCGACCAACCTGTGGATGGTGTTGTGGACATCTTCCAGACTTCCGTATCCTGGACCACGAACTTTGAGGCCCTCACGGTCCAATTTCTCCGACGGAGTGGTTGCAGTCAATTGGTTGTTGCACACCTGGGCATAGCTCTTGTACGATTTGAGCAAATAGACCACTCTTTCACCAACATTCCTCTCGACGGACAATTCGCTAAATGGTCTGTCCAAAGGACTGAGATTCCTCAACAACAGCTTTCTCTTCTCTGGAGGTTCTTCATCTGTAGAAGTGCCCTTTATGTGATGGCGAGTAGTTGAGGATAAATTGTCCACCTATGCGACACGTCAACGTTACCGTCGAAGTCAGAGATACAGTGCTTGGTAGCATTGAGCTACACGGGCGTTTTATTCTTACCTTGAAACCGTATTTGTTATAAGGAGCTTTGTGAACGCCATCCTGGAACTTGTAGGCATATAATGGGTTCTCGATTTCGACAAGTCCGTCTTTCCCCCTAGTCAAGTCTTTGTGTTCTTTGTCCTTCCGCATGGCCTCTAGCAATTCTTCCGGAAAGGGTACCCGGACCTTGTTCGACTCGACCGCCTCATCGGGGAAACGTGGAAGGTCTGGCCGAGCCCAATCTAGATGTAGCAGTTAGGAAATGAAATATTGAAGTTGGGAATAAATCACATACCCCAGTATGGCATTCGGAATGCCTCGGCCGCTGCCAAGTACTTCTCTTTGCCTTCCTCCTTGGTGAACTTGTTTGCCACATGGAGCATTGCTTTTTGCAAGATGGTCTATGTATATTCTTGAGCAGTGATCACTTAGAGATTTAAGGTATGTGTTCTTACCTCAAAGAGAGCCAAGTATGGCCGATGCCAGCTAAGAAACAAAACGGAGGTGTGAGTGCAGAACCAGAACTCCTGACCTTTCTTCTTCAGCTCATCCAACTTGGGGTCATTTATAGGCCAGCCCTGGCGCGGATCACCGTGAATGCCTTAATGCTATTAGCCTCAATCTCTCCAAATGAATGACGGTAGACTCACCAGCAATTTGGAAGTATGAGAGTTGCCTCTCCATGGGAACCAACTGAAATTGCCAAAGGCCGAGCAAGTAGAGGTTCCACACGGTTTCATCCTTCTTGAACTCTCGAAGTTCCTTGCGAATCTTAGGGCTCTCTGAGCGAGTGGTTAGAAATTTTGTCCGTCACTTGGAGGTGGATTTCTTACCACCATTGAGGGGGAGACCCGCCACGGGAAAGTGGCCGTTTGGGGGATCTTCAGGAAGATAGGACATGGTGGAAGTTGAATGCTTGGTATTCTGTAGATTGGATACTGATGGTCAAGCGAAGACGCTGGGGAATAAAGATATTTGTGTCATACAGAGGGATACTTATACTCATACACGCCTGGAACAAGACTGTGTGAGGGGTTTGCAGTTTGCCATTGTGTTTCGTATCTGGCATTCAATTGCGAAATAGTATTTTGGAGAGCGCGTAATGGGACGAGACTATTGACTGCGAGACTGCCATTCTGGACTGATAAGCACTAGTCTTCGACCTCCTTGGCGAGACCCTTGCAATGCACTAGGACGGCCTTGTTGATAGACTCCTAGCCCAATCGATGAAAGCGTTCTGCACGGTAAAAATTCTAGGCATGAGTAGCATGTGAATGATGCTGCGTATTTTCAGCTGAGAAACGGCATTCTGCAGGGGAAAGCAATGTGACGAAGCTATTGAATGTGAGATGTCGATTTTGGAAACGTAATCCCCAGTCTAGAGCGTCGACTATTGGGAAGCTAACTGAATTGATCCAATCGATGTGCCGTATTTGGTGGGGCTGAGAGGCCTAGACGTTCTGTGGCGGTCGCAGAAGCCGTGCCGCGTTTAAGTGTGAACACATGATCCGGGAGGCCCCCAAGTTCGTAATACCGACACGGTGACATTTTGAACGGCCTCAAGATATACTACTTTCAAATATCATGTCCGTAATGGAGCTTTCAACGTATCAATAAAGTAGAATACGACTGGCCCAGAGCCGTTCGGGTCGCCAGGCTCATCGCCTTCAAGGTTATTGTCGACTAGCGCTAATCAACACAGTGACCAGCTGTAGCCGCTGCGATCGTTATGGCAATGTCAAACCAAAAGTTTATGCCAAGTACGACAAAGTTGAGACATGACACGTCAGCATATACAGCTAGAAAGAAGCGTACCTTAGCCCCAGCTGGTTTGAATCGATAAACTTAGGAGAGGCGCCAAAGCCCATTGAGTGCATCGTATAGCTCCAGACAATAGAAGCAAGCTAGTCCAGTTCCTAGCTAGTTGATCAATCGCCCTGTCGGTCACTCCCGCATTGGGTCCTTCCAAGCCACCTTTCACAGCTGAAAACTCTTGCCCTTGTAAATCTAGACTGGCACCATCTAAGCGATTGGTCTTGATACGTTAGATGTGTTCGCTAGACCCGCAACCCGAGGTAGTACGTACGTTGATTTGTTCTGCTAGCCTATTTTCGACGCGCCAGCTGTTGCTTCGAATATCAGCAGCTTCCTGATGTTTCTCTTCCCAATTACCACGCAATGCTTATGCTAGACATATTTCAAATTTCATGGCAGAAAAGTATTTGTGATTTGTAGTTCAAGAATTAAAAAAAAAAATGCAAAGTAAGATCAGTGGCGAAACACGGGAATACGTAATATTCACATCGGTGCCGTGATTTAGAGTTTCCGTTAATAGGCATTGATTATCACTAGCTACCACTACTAAAGCAGGACGAATCGCCTGATAATGTTGGCAAAGAGGAAAATAATGCTAAATTCTCCCACCCAGCTCACAACAATGAAAGCTGGCCACTTCCTTCAGTCACAGACCCGTACCCTGTAAGGGTACATCTAGCAGTCGAATGTAACCGAGCAGGTGGCAGAGACCTCACCGAGATCATGGCCACCAGTGCCGGGAGTGCCAGAGGTCTCCTTGTAGTCGTAGCTGACAGTGCAGCCGGAGAAACTACCAACTGAGAAGCTGGGGTTCCAGTCAACGTTCTGCGCGGTTCCCGTTTCGCTCGAAGGGATCGTCTGCCAGCCAATCTTGATGCTGTTTCCATCGATTTTCTTCTCCTCTCCATCATTGATCTTGATGCCGAAGAAGGTCTTCACATCGTTTACAGGGGCCTAAAAGTTTGAGTCAGAATTGCTATTATGTGGTGTAAGTCGCTCTGTGAAAGCATGTAACTTGCCTGTCCTGGGCCACCACCACCAACGGTGATTTGGTTGTCGTAGTAGCCAGTGAGGATGCAAGTGTCAGCGACACTCTGACCAATACTGTAGGCCAAGATGGTAGCGAGGATGGAGGTGGTGAACTTCATTTTGAAAAGAAAGTATGGGCGATGGAGCCGGAAAGTAATCGTGTAAAGGTGAAGCGTGGAGGTTGTATGGATTGCAGGAGTGCAGTGTGTGCTGGTGAGTTATTCCAAGGAGGATAATGGACTCTTATTTATACTTCAAAATCGACGACCTCCTTCTGATGCCCAACTCGCCACCTGGAAACTAGACTAAACAATTGGCAAAGCAAGCGCTCTCCCGAATCCTCAAACCTTGGCAACGCGGATGTTTCTCAATTTGGAAGTCAAGTCTATAGCTTACTGTACCATGCATAATAATGTCGGGGTCCTTTTGTTCCAGACAAAGGCAAAAAACAAGTTTTAACACTGAATTATGTGTAGAATCAATATGGCGAGGCTGCTCATTGGTTTCAGCCCACAGAAAAGTGCCCCGGAAGGATTCTGCATCAACCAAGGCGATCGGAGCCGGCGCCCAGAAGGCCGACAATTTGTGGATCTGAAGGATTCTTTGCACATCATTTCTTAATTTATTTTTATTTCCGATACCCGGAAAGTTTAGCTGGATTGTTTATTCTCACGGGGCTTACCCGAGAGGAGGTAATCCGACTGGCTAATATGTACTAGAGTAACCCACTGTTCTTGACAAAGAACGGTTAGCCATGCGAACCTCAAATTAGTTCTCACGAGTAGATGAATGTGGGGGGGAGGGGGGAGTTGTAATTATTCACTCACATAATCAGACAATTGACAAATTTGCTGCCATCAGCCACATCAATATGCTCATATTTCTACATGCGCAAGATTATTGCCCTCAAGGCATTTCGCATTTCACTTGGAGATGAGCCAAGTACTAGAGAAACTCGCCACAGGATTAAAAGCTCCGGGGAAAAGAGGCACAGAAAAACGAACTAGGTGGGATCGCAGATCGTAATGGACCTGTTGACAGGGGATGAGGCTCGATTCTTCCCTTCTTGGACAGCCATCGAAAGGTGTTGAACGTCATTATATGTAAAGGGTAAGCGCCGAGTCCGCTTGTCTCGGCCCAATTGCTGGCGACATTGAGAACATGTTGTGTTTCTTCTAAGTATTATTTGACTAGATTGAAGTAAGCTGCATCATGAGCCTGTTTTTTTGTTATTTAATAGGAATAGAAATTGTGATGTCAATGCTAGAAGGAGAGAGGCGAAAAAGTCTATTATGCACATAACTTCAATTTGTAGCTAGTGCCCAATTCTTAGAGACCATTAGCCTTGCTGAGACGCTCCAACAGCTGGCTTTTCAGTGGCATATTCGGCTATATTTTTGATGAAATCTCGCAAACAATGGCTTTTTGATGCCAACATCTGGTTTAGCTTTACCCCAATCTCAGCTCACTAAGGCTTGCGGGTCGTGCCGAACAGCCGGCTGCAGGTCCCACAGGGCTCGATCATTGCCTTGTTGAGACGGCTGCGGCCTTGTCCCCACAGCAAATACGAAAATATCAGACGGCATAGCCACTTCGACTCCGAGTTAGGAGACTTGCCTGTAACCTTGGGGGTTGAAAAGTGGGTAAGAATGGAGAAAGCTGACGCTGAGGCCGGGGCCCCGGAATAGCTGCTGTCGGGACAGCTGGGTAAAGGTCCAAGCCAGTATTTAATCGACTCCATCGGTTCATCAATGGAGTATTGAAATGGATTGTTATTATTTTTCTTTGGATAAAGGTACTGGCCGTAAGGGAGATCTTTATTGAAATCTTCGATACTGTGTTGAACGACTCTTTACTAATTATTACGACCTGAACCCTCACTTGACTAGCTACCCTGTAGCCTGCCTAGGACAGACCAATAGGAAGGAGGCACGGCAGAACCTTGGCCCGGGGCTACTATAGCTCAGAGTAATTAATATTATTATAATTATAATAATCACTATAATTATCCTAACTAAAGCCC